>JACEFZ010014263.1:0-98087 GCA_014155875.1 Cepaea nemoralis
GTGGGGGGGGGGGGGGGTGAGTGAGTGAGGGGAAGGGGGGGGCAGCCTGCATTGTGTTGAACACACCATATAACAGTATACAACATTGGTGTCACATTGCATATAATTGTGTAACATAACATAAGACATTTTTATTTGTCCAACATTATACACCGGAGGCCGGTCTCCATGGCGATAGCGTTGCGGACAAGATTTGTAATGTCGCTTACCCAAGTTCGAAACACAGTGGTGACCAATTTGGCTGCAGACCGTGTCGCGCTGGTTTTAACGTGTTGGTATGGGAGCCGGGTCGTTCAAAAAGCAATTGCAAACTATAAACGTAAAACTTGCCAAGACAACATCAATGGCAGTAAAATGCTGGTGTTGACTTCAACGTCCTGTAAGGGATATGCAACTTTTAAAAAAAATACACCATTGCTTAACATTCCACAACATTGTCTAATGCATGATATTTGATGTGAACTTTGTACCAGGTTTTTGGCAAACTTGTGACCAGCCCAGAAGATAGTGAGACTGAAGAAGACAAGAGGGAAGACAAGGATAAAGTGGACGGAGACAATGACCTCAAGGAGCACATGGTCAGCATCCTATTCAGCCGCAGCAAGCTCTCACACATGCAGAGACAGGTATGTCATGAGTGGTTAGGCTCAGCTGTGAGGTGAAATCCATGCGTTTCAGTGGCTGGGAGAAGCAGGTGTTGTCAGGGGTCCTGGTCACCTACACCAGTAGCATGACATGGGACAACAATTATACTTAAACTATAAAAACTGAAGCATGTTGTCATGTTCATTTCTGTCATATTCTGTCTCTCTCTCTGTCGGTCTGCCTCTCTCTCTCTCTCTCTCTCTCTCTCTCTCTCTCTCTCTCTCTCTCTCTCTCTCTCTCTCTCTCTCTCTCTCTTTCTCTCTCTCTCTATCCCTCTCTCTCTCTCTCTCTCCCTCTCCTCTCTCTCTCCCCTCTTTCTCTCTCTCTCTCTCTTCCTCTCTCTCTCTCTCTCCCTCTCCTTCTCTCTCTCTCCCCTCTTTCTCTCTCTCTCTCTCTCCTTCTCTCTCTCTCCCCCTCTTTCTCTATCTCTCTCTCCCCCTTTTTCTCTCTCTCTCTCTCTCTCTCTCTCTCTCTCTCTTCTCTCTCTCTCTCTCTCTCTCTCTCTCTCTCTCTCTCTTTCTCTCTCTCTCTCTCTCTTTCTCCCTCTCCCTCTTTCTCCCTCTCCCTCTCTGGCAACACAGAGTCACCTGATAAAACTTGCAGACATCTCTGGTTCTCCCAGTGTAAAATACTGGAGATGAATCCTCCACTGACTGGTCAGAATCTTGGTGGTGGTCAGTGAGGCATGTCTATTATGTCCCAATGTATTCAGGGTACTGGATCACACCTGTCACCATGCCCATGGGTTTCGGGGTCAGTTTTCCAAGACTGGTGTTCATAAAAATGGTAATGGTATCTTGTCCTTGGTGCTGATTAACTTGCTGTAGTATGGCCCCTGCTCACAGAGAAATTTGTCCCTCAATGAATGTGGGGACCTGACTATCTACTTCTTGTGTGCAGGCAGCAAGATGACAGATTATATAGTGTTTCCCCTGGTGCTGGGAAATACAACCTAAATACTAAATGTCATGGCAGGGCAGACCAGGACGTAAGCCTAGGTCAGCAACTGGTCTAGGATTAAAGGTTCGACAGACAGATAATTTGAGCATTGCTTTGCAGACCGGGCAGCTTCTGCAGCTAGTCTTATTCCAGATGTATCTGTGTTACCTTCCTCTGGAGTAAACTAGGCAGGCAGAGAGGAGGATCATGCAGTATGGGCAACACATGGTCTCTACAATTCAGCCAGGCTTTGTGCTACGGAGAGGTACAACTCCATCCCTGGCCTTACCGCCATGGCTTGTAGTTATTATGCCTTTTGTGTATCACGGGGTAACAAACTATCATCTGTTAAAGTGCCAGTGTGGTAGGTGTTCATTCAGCGGCACAGACTGGCCCATGATCTTCTAAGAAATAACTGTTACTCCCAGTGAATGAACAGATGGAGTCGGAGAACATTCAGTTAACAGGTGTTTCTTTTTCTTTTTTCTTTTTTTCTTGGCTTTCCATCAGCTTGGGACTGAGATGAAATGCAGACATGAAGTGGTCTGATTTCCTGGATGTGGTAGTTCTACAACCCCTGTTTGTCTATTTAGGACGGCAGCGGAATTATTGCATAGTAGCATTGTAATCACTATGATGCTTTATTGTGAGCAAGCTGGAGTTATGCCTGGTTTTCCCATCACACTTTCAACAGAGCAGCCTGTCAAAAGCTTTGCTCAGAGTATGAACTTGATAACTCCATTGATGACCTCCCCAGGGCGGTCTCTGGAAAAATTGCACTTGTGAAACAAATCACTGTGCCCAAAAACTAACCCATGACTTTCAACCACTTCACCATGGAGACTCTAGCATAAAATAGATGTTTCCCTCAGAAAATTGTAGTAATGTTTATTGTAACAGCTAGAAAGAGTTATGGAAAGAGAGACAGGGGAAGACATCAAGAGAAGATTCTTAACATGGAAAGACATCAGCACACTAATTTATATTTCTGTTAAAGATCTCACTTGTGTAAAAACGTTCTCACCCAGTTGCTAAGCTCTTGATGATGATGATAATGATGATGATGATGAAAATTGTAATGACATGAAAGTTTTATAATTCTGGCCCAGGTGTGCAACCACATCGTTCAAGGCATCCGAAAAGAAGCAATCAAAATGAAAGAAGAATGGGAGCACGCACTTCAACAAGCCACTGCCGCAGAAGAAGTGCATGGGTCTGATGTGTACTGCTTTGAGCTGGTGTCCATGGTGGTGGCCCTCAGTGGATCCTCCGTTGGCAGGAAGTACCTGGCCCAGCAGTGCTCTCTGATACAGGATTTGTTTAGTCTTCTGCACACGGCTACTCCTAGGATTCAGAGACAGGTAAGCCATAAATGTTGTTAGCATTATAGAGTAGTCTCCTGCACACAGGAAAGCCACAGATGATGTTAGCATTGTAGAGTAGTCTCCTGCACACAGGAAAGCCACAGATGATGTTAGCATTGTAGAGTAGTCTCCTGCACACAGGAAAGCCACAGATGATGTTAGCATGTAGAGTAGTCTCCTGCACACAGGAAAGCCACAGATGTTGTTAGCATTGTAGAGAAGTCTCCTGCACACAGGAAAGCCACAGATGATGTTAGCATTGTAGAGTAGTCTCCTGCACACAGGAAAGCCACAGATGTTGTTAGCATTGTAGTCTCCTGCACACAGGAAAGCCACAGATGATGTTAGCATTGTAGAGTAGTCTCCTGCACACAGGAAAGTCACAGATGTTGTTAGCATTGTAGAGTAGTCTCCTGCACACAGGAAAGCCACAGATGATGTTAGCATTGTAGAGTAGTCTCCTGCACACAGGAAAGCCACAGATGTTGTTAGCATTGTAGAGTAGTCTCCTGCACACAGGAAAGCCACAGATGTTGTTAGCATTGTAGAGTAGTCTCCTGCACACAGGAAAGCCACAGATGTTGTTAGCATAGTCTCTTAACCTACATTAAAGTAGACTAGTCTCACCAGTTGCGTGTCCTTTGCAGGACAATGTGATAAACCTCCAACTCCAGGTTGTTATTATTAACAAGTAAAGGACCCTTTCAGTGCTAGACTCACACTCGTATAGACCAATTGGCACGCAGTGGGTGATGGGGTCGGTGTCGTGCCGACCATCTTCACTTCCCATTACATTCCTGGTACACATTTTAGGCTGGCTCAACCTGGCAGTCTAAATCAAAAAGCCAGCTAACACTGAAACAGAATATGAGGAAACTAAAACCACACACTGAACCACCATAATTATAACCAACGCTACTACAGCAGGTTGAACAAGGTGGACAGTTTTTTTTTTTATAATATTGGATCGGAGTCCAGATTGATTTGCCAGTCAATTTTATGTTTGGTAGTTGGCCATTGCATTTTGAAAGTGAAGTCAACATTGCAGTCCAGGTTACGGGGGTGTATAGAATGAACCTGCTACCCCGATTTCACTGGAAGTTTAAACACAGGTGAATTAAACCCTAGGCCATGTAGATTACCAGCCAAGAACTAAATATCCTAGGAAAATAGAAATAGCCCAGCTTTACCAGGGGGAATCGAGGCAGATTTTTTAAATTGACTTGGGCTGTTTGTCGACCGGGTGCAGGAAATGTCTTGGGAAGTGAAAGCATCCGGCGGGATAGTGACCATTCCACCCCTAGAGTGCCCATTGATCTATTCAGATGTGGGCTTGGCACCATATGCCTGATTTGCCTAAAGGCATGTAAGTGGGTTCCTTTACATTTTTAATTACCTGGGGATGGGTAGAAACATGGTAAGTACATAACAAACTGTCTGATTTAACCAGAAGGTGGAAATAGTTATATTATACTAGGAAAGTGAACAAAATACCCTATATTTGTATTTTAAAATAGCTAATTAAAAAAAGGTTGGTAATGTTTTCTTCACAAATTTGAGGTATTTTATGGTCAACAGACTCAAAACACAATGCCCAAGGGGCGTGTCACTTTGTTTATATTGCTACCCGTGTTGATCTGCCTTCTATTGTGATGATTATATTATTTCCCTGTATTTTAGATCACTGTCATCTTCCGACGTGTTCTGCCTTGGGTGAAGCCCCCACTACTAGCGACCATACTGTCTATACCAAGTCTGCCACCCCCAGACTATAACATTGTTGGAGCCTCCGAGTGTGATTCAACATTTGACCCGGACGTTCCAGGAATCCTCGACGTGTTTTTAGCCTGCATCGCCAAGGCTCTTGGTGTGCAGATGAAGATCAAGAGTTCGGGTCCCAATAAAGTCAGCACAACCTTGACATTGTCCCAGTGTTTGGAAGATTCCGCAAGGTGAGTCGTTTGGCATTTTCAGTTGTCTTTTCTTTATCTAGGGCGTTGAGCAGTGGTTCTCAGAGTTTAGCCCATGGACTTCTAGGGTCTCTGGGACCTCAGCTTTGTGAAAGATTTAGGTTTAAGAATTAACATCATAATATTCTGAGCAAACCTATAGATGCTCTTTCTTTATCTAGGGCATAGAGCAGGGGTTCTCAGAGTTTGGCCCATAGACTTCCTGGGACCTCATCATGAGCTGTGTGAAAGATTTGGTGTTTAAGAATCAACATCATAACACTCTGAGCAAACTTCTAGATGCTCCGTCTCCCTCAGTAAATATTGAAAAGTGTAAGTTCTGATCTGGTTGGTAAATATGACAGATTCATCCACTCATATGTCCCTTCCTGCTGGAAGCACACTTAAATCTAAACTTGAGCATCTTTAAATATGTTGTTTCATCTGTTATTGTAATGGGCTTTCATATGGCTGGAATCACAGCATTATTCCAACATGTGTGTACTAAGTGATTCAGCGAGCATGATTCAGAAGGTCGAAGCTGGATCTGTACGTAGACAGTGGACTGAGTCGCTGCAGAAGTCTGTTGTCTGTAAAGTCACCTTCATCTTCGTCCTGAGACATGCGGGAGTCGAGGGAAATGAACGAGCTGATAAACTGGCTGGCTCTGCACCCCCTGTAGATGGCCAGCACATGGATCGTGCCGATGTTATTAACGTCCTTAAAGGTATGGCGAGAACAGAGGACTTTGACGTCAGTGAATTCACATCGCTGTCCAGGATGAAAGACTTGGGAGTAAGAATTGGCACGGCCAGACACGAGAGGTACATCGGGAAAATGAGGTGCCTCATCAACCAACACAGAACTGGCACTATTAGCCACCGGACACTGATGCATATGCTGGGGGGAAGATCTGAGCACCTATGAACCTGTCC
The DNA here is from genome assembly GCA_014155875.1 of Cepaea nemoralis. Classification (NCBI taxonomy): domain Eukaryota; kingdom Metazoa; phylum Mollusca; class Gastropoda; order Stylommatophora; family Helicidae; genus Cepaea; species Cepaea nemoralis. Next base: position 5,833 of record JACEFZ010014263.1, read on the forward strand.
GGAGTGCAATGAAGATACCCCAACTGATAATTGTAACTTCAGCTAGCATTCATTCATATAAAGTCTTCAGAATATCTCCCTTGTCCATCATAAATACCAGGTCAGAGGTAGTGGATGTCCCTGGGGAAGCTGTTATGTCCAGCATCACATGCCAGATGTCCAGTGTTCATGACTGTTTTCCCAGCATCCATTCAGTCTCTCAGCACATGGGTTCACCTTAGACTTGGGGTCATTAACCCATGACTCTATTGAAGGGTCTCACAGCATATACCGCTTGTGATTGGGTTCTGAACACTGCATCTCTGGGGCTTTACTTGCTCTGAGATCCTTTGCCAGTTTAGTTCAGGCCCTGCGAAGGAGCATTTGCTCACGACGCACTAAGGGAAAGCATGGCAGAAGTTCTGTATGTTTAAAAAGGTGGATAGGAGATGTACAGGCAGAGGATCCACTTCATTGCACCAGGTTTTATCTCATACAGTTCAGTCTCTTTCACAGAATGATCTGCCGTAAGCATCACATAGAGCACAAACTCCATAGCGCCAGCGATGACACCCAGGGTCTTTGAGAAGATTTAGTTAGTTAGTCGAGGTTCCAACTTCACGGCAACGGGTCGTCCCCATTATGCTCTATTCCTGTGCCAGTGAATATCACACAAAATGCTCCCCACTGTCCAATGTGAAATGTGGAACAGACAGGAGTCTCAACAAGCCAATAGCTTGCACAGGTATACTGTGCATAATGCTGCCACCGTCAGTTTCTTTTGCACAGATCTTTCCAGTTGTCATGATGTTCTTCAATGCCTCTCTTCTTATCACATGATCAGAGAATGCTGTTTGTCTCTTATAATTGTATATAATTTTCTAGTTTCATTAGCACTCTTCCAGGCAGTCGGTGTTAGTTACTCTGTCAGTCTGAGGAGTTTGCAACAGTCGTCACAAGAACTACATCTCTATTGCTTCTTAAATCTTCCTAATTTATTCATTCATGTTTCATGATTCACTTCCATAACAGCAAAAAAGGTTCTTTTTAATATTTTAGTATTCTCTTTCTGACAATAAAACTTATAAGAGGGGAAAATACCTACCCAAGTGTAGATAAAACCTGTTCACCTTGTATCGAATCTGCCTAGATGTCTATAATTGCATGCCAAAGTTGGACACTCATTTGTGAGTTAAGTTAGATTGGTAATACCTAGATGCCTCTTCCCCTGAATGAGGAGCAAAGGAGAAGTATTATAGTTTAAGCAAGGGATGCCCGAATATGTTTATGTTTTATTATCTTGCACATCTGCCATCTGTTGTAAAGGTTGTGTGTTGCGGCGCACCCCCCCCCCCCCCCCCCCTGGTTAATTTACGTTCCCAAGTCAAGAACAAGAAATTCAACATATTAATGCTACTGAACAGTGTAGGGGTTGAATCCACTACCTCAATATCAGCATACCAGAAGTTTAAGAATGAGCTTATCCATTCAGCCATGCTGACCTCTGCGGATGTCATGTGATGAAGGTGTTGTGACAGAAGTGAAGAGGAGTTGTGGTAATGGTGAATAGACCCTGTGACATGCCTCCAGCCTTATTATTATAGACCCGTATGCACTTAACATGTGTTGTGATGAAGGTGTAGAGGAGTTGTAATGGTGAATGGACCCTGTGACATGCCTCCAGCCTTATTATTATAGACCCGTCTGCACTTAATATGTGATGTGGTCAGTGTCCTGGTACATTTCCTGACAACCATTTTAGGCTAGGTCAATCTGAGTAGTGGTGATATTAAAAATATTGCATGACACTCCTCCCCCCCTGCCCTGCCCTACACCACAAGGTACTATAAGCAGTAGATGATAGGCATACTGATACTGAAGTAGTTTCCTGTTATGGGTCTGTGATTGTAGTTAGTAAATGAATCTGTGCATTTAGGCTTTTGACTGTATTTGTCTGTTGCAGGTCTTCCCGATGGTGGATGAGAGGCAAGATGGATTCTGGCCTGGCAACAAGTATCATGGAGCTCATCAAAGACATGGCCATGGTCAGTAAACAGGTTTCATAATTGTCACTTTCAATGTTGGTGTCATTGTTTCCTTTTTATGTGTGTTTTCATTGGACAGAACTTTCAGATATTCTGATTGCATGGGTTTGTAAATGTAAGAAGTGATTTCATTGGCTGTTACACTGATGGTGTTATTTCATTGGTCATCAATTTTAGATGCTGTGATTTCATTGGTGGTCTTTTATCAGATATGGTTTCATTGGCCATTGTCTAAGATGTTCTGGTTTTATTGGACAAAATTGATGGATATTGTGATTTAATTGATTGTAATCAATGTTTTAACAAATAACAGTTGTCATTTAACTGAATTGATTCGGCAGGGCAAGCTTTCTGAATCCTGGGCCACAAACACCAAAGCTGCCATTGCTGAAGCCATTCTCAACATGACAAAACTGGAGGAAAGACACAGGGATCCACAGACCTGTGTGAAAACTCCGACCGTAAGTGCCCTGACCAATTGCATAGTTCATTTCTTCATTCTTATTCTTCAGCTGTGTTTCTTAATCATCGACATGGATGGCTCTGTACTAAGAGGTAAACAAAGTACCTGGGGGATCGTGGCAAAGGTTGGTTGACGATGTTTGGTGCAGGAGAACCTGGCATATGTTACCACAACATCTAAACTGAGAATGGAGGTTGAGGCAGTCACAGTGGCGTACTTCTGGGTGGAAGACAAACAGCACATGCATGATGTAAATGTAGCAGACTTACAAAGTATGATGAGCAAGGTGTAGACAGGCATGGTTCGGACAGAGTGGCAGGCTTCCATTCAACTCAAAACTCCAAGGGAAGGCCATGTAATTAAACTGCTACTGGTACCATTAGTATTGGTACTCTTCGCTGGCTGTTGCAGATGAGGACGAAGCATAATTGGCAATGTCCTGAGTGCTGTGATGTTGGTTCGTGACTCAACTCAATGTTTCCTATGCATCTGTTCTGGTATGGGTCATAGTAAGATGGTGCCTTAAGGTCTTCATAAATTCCCCCCACAATTTGCCTTGTAGGATAACGCCTGTAGATGTGTATTCTGTCTGGCAACTTCTGGGCATCTTGCAGGATCTGCTGAAGAGTTTGCTTTGGGGGCTCCACATCTGCAAGTGGCCAAGTCTGTGATACCCGTTTGGGGAAGATGTGCTCTGAGTCCACAGTATCCCGCTGTGAGAGGAAGATTCTGGGCTGCTGGTTCCTGCCTGACTGATTGGCACTTGCATGCACATCTGTAGAAGTGCTACTCTTTGTCACAAATATATTTTAACTGCTTCATTGCTACTCCTTGTTTACAAACATAATTATTATAGTGCCACTCTTTGTCTCAGTTATAATATAATTATAATACAGCCACTTTTTCTACGTAAATATTACAGCACCACTCTTTCCGCAAAGGTTATAATTTTTAAAGTAACACTTTTTTGTTTATAAAATAAGGGAAATAACAAGCCATTTTTTAAGTAACAAATTTACCATAATTATAAAACGTTTGTTTGTTATAAATGTAGAGTTTTTATTAATTCTGAAGCAAATTTATGTTTAAAAGAAATGTTTTAGTTGTATTACATAATCAGTTTTCCCAAACTGTTTGTAGATTCTTGTGCAGATTCTCATCAGTATACGTTGTTTTGCGTATATGTTCACAGCTATGGCTTGCCTTGGCCTCCTTGTGTGTCCTAGACCAGGACCATGTGGACCGCTTGTCTTCGGGAGAGTGGATGTCAGGTCCCGACCACCAACATGGTCAACCAAGGGTCAGTATTTCCAATATTCTTGTCTCTTTTTTAATAGTGTTTTCTCTTATCACTTATTTTATTTAATATAGTTTTCTCTTATTACTTGTTTCTCTTCTATAATAGTGTTTTCTCTTATCGCTTGTTTTGTCTTCTTTAATATCGTTTTCTCTTATCACTTGTTTTGTTTTATGTATTATAATTTTCGCTTAGCACATGTTTCTCTTCTATAATAGTGTTTTCTCTTATCACTTGTTTTGTCTTGTGACGACCATAATCTGTGACTGAATATTAAGAAGACACAGATTATGGTCGTCACTAGGAAAAAGGAAATACCATAATGTGATATACGAGTAGATGGACACATTCTTAAACAAGTTAATTGATACTGTTATCTCGGCACAGTCATAACATCTGATGGAAGATGCCTTGAAGAGATTAGAACAAGAATTGTCATTGCGAAGGTAGCCTTTTGCAAGATGAAAAACATACTGACCAACAAAAAGATATCAATTAAAACGAGAAAAAGAGTGTTGAGATGCTACATAGAACCTATACTTTTGTATGGATGTGAAGCGTGGACAATAAGCAGTCAAGCTTAAAAACAGCTGATGGCTATGGAAATGTGGTTTCTGAGGAAAATGCAAAGAATATCATGGACAGATAGAAAAAAACAACGAACAAGTCCTTCAAGAAATAAATGAAGATCGTAAACTGATTAGAGTCATTAGACGTAGACTGTCAAAATTGTTTGGGGATGTAATGAGAAGAAATGAATTGGAGAACTTGGTGACAACTGGCAAGATCGAAGGGAAGAGACCAAGGGGAAGACCCAGAAGCAAATACCTGGATGGCTTGGCCACGTAGCATGGTCGAGACAGTATCACGGAGCTGATCCACGACTCTGGTGATCGAGTGAGATGGCAGAACATGACCGCTCATGCTTACCGGCATGGCACATGATGGATGGAATAGCGTTTTCTCTTATCACATGTTTCTTCTTCTTTAATAGTTTTTTCTCTTATCACATTGTTTTCACTTCTTTAAATAGCATTTTCTCTTATCACTTGTTTTGTCTTCTTTAATAGTGTTTTCTCTTATCACATTGTTTTCACTTCTTTAACCCTTTGCAGGGCAGACGTTTGTCCGTTTTTTAGCTCTGAACGGGCAAGATTTTTCAGGTTCGGTAAAATTTTGGTTACGTTAGTAAAAACATCACATCTAAGGTGTTAGTCAACAGATTTTAGTGAAATAAAAACAAAATGAAGGAAAATGCATGCAGATTATTTTACTCACGTGAATAAGTAATCCAATGTTGCTGGTAATCCACACGTGAACACAAATATTTACAAAATGCAACATATTGTTTGTGATTGTCAGTCATTTATACAGCAATTTACAAACACATTTTCAGAATCAGAATCACTTTCTTTAAAGTCCGACTCATGACTGCTAATGCTGATCACTGATATCTAGCTCCGATTAATAGTCAACTTCGTGCCCTTCTATGTCACTTAAATTGAACCCAGCGAAATCTCCGCTATCCCTTGAAGAATCGTCGAAATTCATTTTGAAATACAAAGCATAAAACCCTCAAAAACTATAAAATAATCCGTTCAAATTCAAAGTACACACTTGCAAATGGCAGCCACGTTGTCAAGCTATCGGCGAAACCGAAAGTAGACAATCAGAAGTCTCAGAAAGCCGCGAGATCGCGTTTTTACAATATTGAGTAATCATGAATGCTTTGGGACATTTTGCCCGTTCCGGGACAAAAACGTTCTCGAATCTTTTGCCCGGTAATGGGTTATTAGCATTTTCTCTTATCACTTGTTTTCTCTTCTTTATTAGCGTTTTCTCTTATCACTTATTTTCTCTTCTTTAATAGCGTTTTCTCTGATCACTTATTTTCTCTTCATGCACGTATGTGTGTATGTGTGCGTGCATGCGTGCAGTCAGGAAGCAGACTGCTTTGTGCTGATTTTCAACCTGTGGTATGAGTGCCGGGTGTTCAGATATCATTGGCAAACTACTGAGCGTAAAACTTGCCAAGAAATCACAAACAGCCAAAAAATGCTGGGGTTGACTGTGATGTCCTGTAAAGGATATGCAGCTAACTTTCTTTAAACTACTTTATTTGCTTCCTATTATCCCTGTTGTCTTTTATTCTTCAAAATTGATTTAGTATCTTGACAATGTTTACAGTAAGTAATCAGTTCTGATCTGTGACTCCACAGCCGACCTGTGACAACCATGATGACGCCGTCACACCAGCTATAATATTGTGTTCCGACTGTGGGAATCTGTGTGCCGAATGTGACCGCTTTCTGCACTTGCCACGCCGGATGCGAGGCCATCAAAGACAGGTGAATGTCTTCTTCTTCTGCTTCTTCTTCTGCTTCTTCTTCTTCTTCTGCTCCTGCTGCTTCTTCTGCAGCTGTTTATTCTTCTGCTACTGTTTCTTCTTTTGCTGCTGTTTATTCTTCTGCTGCTACTGCTTCTTCTGCTGCTACTGCTTCTTCAGCTGCTGCTGCTTCTTTTGCTGCTGTTTCTTCTTTTGCTGCTGTTTCTTCTTTTGCTGCTGTTTGTCCTTTTGCTGCTGTTTATCCTTTTGCTGCTGTTTATCCTTTTGCTGCTGTTTATCCTTTTGCTGCTGTTTATCCTTTTGCTGCTGTTTCTTCTTTTGCTGCTGTTTATCCTTTTGCTGCTGTTTCTTCTTTTGCTGCTGTTTATCCTTTTGCTGCTGTTTATCCTTTTGGTGCTGTTTATCCTTTTGCTGCTGTTTATCCTTTTGCTGCTGTTTCTTCTTTTGCTGCTGTTTATCCTTTTGCTGCTGTTTATTCTTCTGCTGCTGTTTATTCTTCTGCTACTGTTTCTTCTTCTGCTGCTGTTTATTCTTCTGCTGCTGTTTCTTCTTCTGCTACTGTTTCTTCTTCTGCTGCTACTGCTTCTTCTGCTACTGTTTCTTCTTCTGCTGCTTCTTCTGCTGCTGCTGCTGCTTCTTCTTCTGCTCTTAATCCTCTGTCAGAGCATATGGTCTTCAACCAAATCACTGCCAGCCATTCTAGCCTTTGCTGTTTGCTGCAGCTCATTCCATGTCCTCCCCTGATTTTTTATCTGTCTTTGTCTACTCTCTCTATTTTGTTTGCACTGTGGGTTCCAGTGGGAGGACTTTCTAGTTTACTAATTTTCAAATTTCCATTTTTACATCATTTATATTTTAGGTGATTTATGTTTTTGTTTGATTTAATAGTAGTATGTATTGAAAGCACATTGTAGATATGTTTATATGAATGTAAAATAGTTCCAAAGTGGCTTCAGTTGTTTGTTGAGATGTATACAGACATTCACTGTATGTGTTGAGATGCATAGAGACATTCACTGTATGTGAATCTAATGATCTTTCTCCACTGCTTGATTTGTATTCAGTACATGGCACCGGCCCCATATTTGCCTAGATCAATCAGCAGTTGATGGGTGATGTATTCACTTTCATTTCATGCCAGCTTCCTTCACTTCCCCCAACATTTTCTAGTATCTATTTTAAGCCAGGTTGACCTACAAGCCTCGGTAATGTGTTGTTTTAAATGGATAGAGCACTCGCTCTTAAACTTCCCGTGTGCTGATGCTGAGATAGCGGGTTCAACCCCTACACTTGTCAGTTGGACTAAAGTGTTGACTTCTTGTCCTTGACTTGCGGCTGTAAACTACATGTACCTCAGAAGTCAGAGTGGGTTTGCCTGATGGCGAGGGACTCTGTTATTAGGGAAAGCTAATCCACACGCACAACTCAGTCCAGTGCACTAGAAGTAAGTGCACATGTATGGACTATGCTTGAGTCAAAGTGAGTTAACACATACAGAAAAGAACAGTTAAATATAGCTATACTTCCAGAGATTTCCTTCTCTTGTTGTCAGAAAACACATAAATGGAAACTTCCATGTTTGCCTTACGGGAGTTGTATTTTTTTTTTTTTTTTTTTTTGGTATATTTTATTTTTGTGTATAATTCTCCACCTCCTCTTCTTCTATTTCTTCTTCTTCATTCCTCTTTCCAGTTATGCCTCTCAGAGATGAGTGTATCTGACAGCAGCATAAATTTGTGTAAGTTATGCTTCCTCTAGACAGATTCCACCTGAGGTGATGATCTCCAGCTACCCAAGCATAGGTTTTCTTTCCTAAAGTTTACTAGGGCAGTGGCTTTTTTTCAATATTCTTCAGTAGCATTTAAGCCCAAAGACCTCAAGTTTCTTTTTCTGGGGTTTGCAAAATGGTCATATCCATATGTACCACACGAAAGATGTATGTTCTCAACAATGATATCTTACATAGGAATATACCAGTCGGTTCTCATGTTTACTGATTTCTTGGTTGTTTGAATATGGTTATTTGTATTTTGCATTTGTATGTGTGTGTGTCCCTGGCAGGTATTTAAAGAGGAAGAGGAAGCTATCAAGGTTGACCTGCATGAGGGTTGTGGGCGCATCAAGTTGTTCTGGGTCATGTCCCTGGTGGATTCTAGAACATTCAAGGCAATGGTGGAGTTCAGGGAAGGTATGTATGAGTAGTTCTGGCAGTCAGAGAAGGGTTTTTATGTTCTGTAATTGAGAAGGTGTGTACATGTAATTATGGCAATCAGAGGTGTGTATATGTAATTATGGCAGTTAGAGAAGGTATTTGTGCAATTATGGCAATTCAGAAAAGGTATTTGTATAATTATGGCAAGTCAAAGAAGGTGTTTATGTGTAATTATGGCAGTCAGAGAAGGTGTATGTATAATTATGACTAGTCAGAGAAGGTGTGTATATGTAATTACAGCAATTAGAGAAGGTGTGTATATGTAATTATGGCAGTCAGAGAAGGTTTATACATGTAATTATGGCAGTCAGAGAAGATATGTATGTGTAATTAAGAAATGTCACAGGTGTGTGTATTATTAGGTCACTCAGAATATGTGTATGTATAATTATGGCAAGTCAAATAAGATGTGTAGTGTATGTGTGAATGTATGTGTAATTATATATATATATATGTGGCTGTAAATCCCAGCCAGTCAGCAAACAAGCAAAAGAATCCCTAGAAGCTTCAGAGGTGTGGTTTTATACAAGAATGCCGGACTTTCCTTGGACAGCCAACATAGTCATCTCAATGGTTTGAAAAAGGCTAATACACAAAGACACCTTATATCACACACAGCAGAAAGAGGTAGTCATCATTTTGTGGCCACATTATGAGAAGACATCAGCTATTACATATAGTGACAACTGGAGAGATTTGTGAACAGAGAAGTTTGGAAAGACAGCAAGAGAAGATTTTTGACAGCCTTTTGTCATGGCAAGGAAGAGTGTTTGCACATGGATTGATACATACTGTTGGAGATTGTCTGATGTGGAGACACATGATCGTCCATGCCTGTCGGAGAGGCCCTTTAGGATGATGATGAAGGAATTTTAATGGCTGTGATATGCATAGTGATCCTGCTAGCTGTTCACCTTTGTCCAAGATGACCAAATATTGAATCCACTAGTCAGGGACCTGTGGAGGATACGTTCCTTGCCTTATTGTGAGAGAATTCAGACCTGCACACTATGAATCCTTCGAGGTCTGCTCGTAGTCGAGGCAGACTTTGTTTTATGTCATTTAAAAAAAAAGAAGGTTGGTTGCTGTTGAATTGTTAGGAGGAGCCTGAATAAAAACATAAAATATGACAAGAAGCTCAAGGAATGGAAAAACACACAGAAGATGAGGAGAATGTTTAAATCTGTCTTTATCTACAGGACAATAGTATCACCCAGATAGCACAAAGGAATACTTATCTATAGTATAAGTAGTCGGGTAAAAATTCCTTTGTGTTAACTGTGCATTATTGCTTTGTTTTTGTTGGTTGTTGGTAAAGACCGGTCAAATCATTCATTTGTATCCGTGTGTGTATTTATTTTTTTCATTTGTCAAGCTTCTTAGTTTTTTGTTTTTATTAGGATACCTCTATGTCACTCCATCACCTACGTCAGAGGCAAAATCTGTTCATGTTTTATTTATTGTTCACACATTTCACTCCATGGTGAAGTCATCAAGCTAGTTAGTTAGTTAGTTAGTCGCAGTTCCAACTTCACAGCAACGGGTCGTCCCCATTATGGAAAAGACAGGAGTCTCGACAAACAACAGCCCACACAGATACACTGTGCATAATGCCGCCACCAGAATGTCAACACAATAGTCCCCCACAAAACACCCAGTTCATTTCTGATGGAATCGGCAGTCATTTTCCCATCTGAATGTTTCCTAGATGTTCACCCACACAGTTCACAAAATACAGTTCATCGTCGATGGCAGTGGCAGTCAACCAGAAGCCCAGCAGCCCACGCATTTCTGCATAAGGCAAAAACCGGTCAACTCTGGGACATAGCCATCTGCCATCGCTCCGAACATGCAGTCACGTTCCAAAAAACCTCAGGCAGATTCAAAAGCATTTCACATGAAACTCAACGCTCACAGTGTCGCGCCACGCACTCACTCAGTAGCAGGGCGACGGAACCATCAAGTCATCAAGCTGCTTACCTCAAGCTCAGAAGGCTGAAGGTTCATTTTTGGACTCCGTCATGTGATCAGCATGCACAATTTTTTTTATACCACTGGGTGTCATTGCTGGAGTGACGGAGTTAGTACTTTCGGGAGGCAGTTAGCCAATCTGTGGAACGAACAAACTTTATTTTCAAAGGGTTAAGAATTGGGCACGCAGGCCCATCTGACATATCGCTCTGCTCTCAAAAATTATTTCATTCATATATCACTTATGAAGCTAAATCGCAGACAACAGCAGAAACAATATGCATTATAAACACATGGAAAATGTGCAATAATCAATAATACATGACTCGCTAAAACTAATGGGAGACTAAGGGAGATAGACCAAGCTAGATAGAATAAAAACTGGTACTGTGAAATCAATTCTCTTGCCTTGTAACCCCTTCAACAATTTCATTTAGCTAATTTTGTATTGCTCATTCTTTTCCTTTTATTCAGGTAAGGCATCCAATGCAACTATTGGGCCTGGCACATGTCGATTCTGTGGTCAAACCAGCAACACTGGCCTGCTGGCGATTGGTAATGTCTGCTCGGAACCGGACTGCCAGGTAAGCACGACATGGTTTCTCACAAGGTTGTGTCAGATCCTTTTTTGTGTTTCTTGTTTTAGACAAGTGACCAGGGGAATGTTCCTGAGCTCGTTACTGATTTTTAAAATACTGTATCTTGTCTTGGTCACAATATGAGACATGTGGGTCTGTTGTTGAAAATACTGTATCTTGTCTTGGTCACAATATGAGACATGTGGGTCTGTTGTTGAAAATACTGTATCTTGTCTTGGTCACAATATGAGACATGTGGGTCTGTTGTTGAAAATACTGTATCTTGTCTTGGTCACAATATGAGACATGTGGGTCTGTTGTTGAAAATACTGGATCTTGTCTTGGTCACAATATGAGACATGTGGGTCTGTTGTTGAAAATACTGGATCTTGTCTTGGTCACAATATGAGACATGTGGGTCTGTTGTTGAAAATACTGTATCTTGGTCGCAATATGAGGTTTGGATCTACTGTTGAAAATACTGGATCATGTCTTGGTCACAGTATGAGACATGTGGGTCTAATTTTGAAATTTGATGATGCAAAATCTACAGAGAAAGAAATAAAGGATGTCAAAGAAATAAATAACTACATTACACAAGAATGTTGGTATTCAGATTTATTCAGAGCTGAAGAGAATTCTTTGCCTACTCCACCTTTGCAGTTAGTGTTGGTGTCGAGGAGGAGTAACTTGTGTTTCAGGATAGAAGTTTTACGTTAGTCGTGATGTATCTGGGTTTGTTTAGTGTACCTGTCAGGTTGTCTGTCCATCATGTTCCTGGTGTTTCTCTAATTCTATTACCAGATATATTTTGGTTGTGTGATCTTTCCAGTAGTTAATCAAGTTTCATTTTTATAAGATGTATCAACAGCTTTAGTTCATCAAGTTTCATTTTTATAAAATGTGCAAACAGCTTTTGTTCATCATGTGTTGCTGGGACCATAAGGAGAAGCAAAGAAATGTAAAAGTGTAACCTGCCATGCATGTTGTAAGGAGGTTTCTGCGTGTGTGCTTCCGGAACCCTCAATGGAAGAAAAGAATAGTATCACACTGTAAGCTGTCATACATGACATAAGAGGCTGTGAATGAAGAATGGGCATGAGATTGGCTTTCCCATTCCATAGAAAAGCTTTACCTGCAAAATGCTGTCAACCATGAACAAGTCTAAACTACAAACATTCATTAATTGGTGCCTGCGCAAAATAATCATCTTCTCATCTCATCTCGTTCCTCTTGTACCTTGCGATGTCGAGGTGAAGCATGAACAGCAGGAGAGTGCCCATTTATGGGCTTTATGTGAGATGATGATGATGAGATGAGAATCACAAATCAGGAACTCAGGAGGAAGTGAGACAAATACTAGTCAATTAAGAGGTAGAGAAAAGACGCTGGCGCTGGTTAGAGCACGCAAACTGAGAATAGTATAATTGAAAACCTTTTGTCTGAAATCCACAGGGCACAAGAAATAGAGGAAGACTTAAATACACATGGAGAAGAGAAGTAGAGACAGAGATTAATAATATGAGACATGGAAGGAAGTGCATGGGATAGCTATGGAGATGAACACTTGTTGTGTGTTGGTTGAGGGTGTGTTCCCCAATAGGGAATCAGGGCAACAGAAGACACAGCTTTAGTTGTTGTCAGATACTGTCTATGTTTCATTGTTGAATTAAAGCCTGCCTCTGTCCAAAGCTAGTTTCTTTCTCATCATGCTTTGTGCGTAATGATGTATGAATGTTATGAAAATGTTCTCATATTCTTGTGACTTCATCGTTGCCTGTAGGAGTTTGCCAAAAATTCATGCACCAAGATACTGCCCTGCGGTCATCTGTGTGGGGGGATAGCCAGAGAAGACCCCTGCTTGCCTTGCCTGCATCGTTGCCGACCATTTGACCAGGAGCGGCTGAAGCAGGACGCCGACGACATGTGTATGATTTGCTTCACTGAAGCCCTGGCTGCTGCACCAGCCATACAGGTAGGACACCAGCCATACAGGTAGGACACCAGCCATACAGGTAGGACACCAGCCATACAGGTAGGACACCAGCCATACAGGTAGGACACCAGCCATACAGGTAGGACACCAGCCATACAGGTAGGACACCAGCCATACAGGTAGGACACCAGCCATACAGGTAGGACACCAGCCATACAGGTAGGACACCAACCATACAGGTAGGACACCAGCCATACAGGTAGGACACCAGCCATACAGGTAGGACACCTCTTGCCATCTTTGTCTTAATACACTTTCAGCAAGACAGGCACGTGGAATGCATAGGGAAACCACCACATTCATTTCCCAGGTATCAGGTTATGTTTTTTTTTTGTTTTTTTGCGTTTATTCGCTTAGAACTCAAGCGTAGTCCACACATGTATTAAACTTCTAGTGCACTGGACTGATTTTTACATGTGGCAATCTTTCCCTTTTACCAGTGTCCCTCACTATCAGTACCTCTGAGGTACTTGTAATTTACATCCCAAAGTCAAGGGTGAGAAGTCAACATTTTAGTCCAACTAACAGGTGTAGTTACCCTGTAGTTACAGGTGTAGTTAGTGTGGTTGAACCCGTTACCTCGACATCAGCACACTGGAAGTTTAAGAGAGTGCTCTTAGCCATGCTGAGCTCCTGGTTATATAGGTGAGAAGGTAAAGCTAGTCCCAAAGCATTTTCTGCTGTTGGGTTGTGAAGTTTGAGGTCTTCACATATTTTAGTCATGACATGTAAGGGAGGAGCGGCTAGTTTCCTTCATCATCAAATTTCCTTCCCAGAGAATTCAGAAAATTGTCTCATACTGAGGAAAGATCAGAAGGACACAAAATCAGAATGTGACTGGTACCATTAGCATTGGGGTTCTTCACTGGCCATTGAAGATGATGGAACACATATAGGAATGTACCAAGTGTTGTGATGCCGGATCTTGACTCATCTCAACTCAACACATCTCAACTAAATTCAACTCATCTTCCACCATGAGGGATATTGGGTATGTGGTATTAGCCCCATTTTTTTATAAATCAATCAGCAATCACTAATGTGATCAATGTCACACCAGATCAGGCTATGGGCACGTCACAGAACTGGATTTACGGTGGAGGGACATGTTTAAAATACCTTCATACCCCTTTCAAGCTGAATAATCTGTCTGATGAGACAGATCTAGATTTATCCAGCTAGAGCTTGCCTCGTTTCAACAGATTCGGTTCTTTCACTGTTAAAGTAGTGGTGGGGTGGTGTTGAATGTAATAACTGGAGCTGCAGCACAGAATGCTCAGCCGACCGCAATCGTAAGTCGTTCTTGTATACGTTGAGTTTAACATGCCTTTAATATAATTACAATAGTCAAGTAGCTTAGTGCTAGTATCATGTATGTAAGTATGTACGTACGTGTGTGTACGGATAAGTTAACTTTTGTTAGTAAGCTTATGATTGTGATAAAGTATGTGTGTATGCGAGGGAGTGTATATTTGTGTGTTATTGAGTGAGTGCATAGCTGTGAGAGTTTGGGTAAATGATGTAAGTATGTATGCAGGATTGTATGTATGTGTTTATGAATGTGCATGTGTACGTGTGTCTGCTGCCTGTCTGTCTCATAACATGGTAATATGCATTGCTTATGTTTACAACATTCATTTGACAATGTTTTGTTCCTATATGAATGTAACATGCACAATGGTGAACTAAAGATGGGTGATTGGAAGGGCGAATGTAAGGCAGGACTGTGTGCCCAATTTGTGACACTTTGAAAATAAAGTTTGTTCATTCATTCGTTCATTTGTCTTCAGTTTTCTGCATTCCCATCCTCTTTCTGTCCTCAAATTGGTTTATGAAATGTTTCTTTTCTGTACATAAATTGAGTACATATTTATCACCACCAGCTGGCCTGTTCTCATGTGTTCCATCTACACTGTACCAAGATGGTGTTGACCAAGAGGTATGCAGGAGCTAGAATCGCCTTCGGATTTTCCCTGTGTCCTATTTGTAAGGTAAGAAATATGTGCATCGTTTATGTCTCGTCTCTTTCTGGTTACTGTACACAGTTGGAAAATATGAAGTGCAGAGTAGCTTTACAAAATTACAATTATAAAAAACTAAGAATGTTGGAACAGCACCCCTTCATCATACTTCATCTTGTTCACATACTGACTTGTCCACAATCTAAGCATTTCTCTCTTGTTCACATACTAACTTGTCCACAATCTAAACATTTCACTCTTGTTCGCTTACTGACTTGTCCACAATCTAAGCATTTCTCTCTTGTTCACATACTAACTTGTCCACAATCTAAACATTTCACTCTTGTTCGCTTACTGACTTGTCCACAATCTAAGCATTTCTCTCTTGTTCACATACTAACTTGTCCACAATGTAAACATTTCACTCTTGTTCGCTTACTGACTTGTCCACAATCTAAGCATTTCTCTCTTGTTCACATACTAACTTGTCCACAATCTAAACATTTCACTCTTGTTCGCTTACTGACTTGTCCACAATCTAAGCATTTCTCTCTTGTTCACATACTAACTTGTCCACAATCTAAGCATTTCTCTTTTGTTCACATACTAACTTGTCCACAATCTAAGCATTTCTCTCTTGTTCACATACTAACTTGTCCACAATCTAAGCATTTCTCTCTTGTTCACATACTAACTTGTCCACAATGTAAACATTTCACTCTTGTTCGCTTACTGACTTGTCCACAATCTAAAGCATTTTCTCTCTTGTTCACATACTAACTTGTCCACAATGTAAACATTTCACTCTTGTTCGCTTACTGACTTGTCCACAATCTAAGCATTTCTCTCTTGTTCACATACTAACTTGTCCACAATCTAAACATTTCACTCTTGTTCGCTTACTGACTTGTCCACAATCTAAGCATTTCTCTCTTGTTCACATACTAACTTGTCCACAATCTAAACATTTCACTCTTGTTCGCTTACTGACTTGTCCACAATCTAAGGCATTTCTCTCTTGTTCACATACTAACTTGTCCACAATCTAAACATTTCACTCTTGTTCGCTTACTGACTTGTCCACAATCTAAGCATTTCTCTCTTGTTCGCTTACTAACTTGTCCACAATCTAAACATTTCACTCTTGTTCGCTTACTGACTTGTCCACAATCTAAGCATTTCTCTTTTGTTCACATACTAACTTGTCCACAATCTAAGCATTTCTCTCTTGTTCACATACTAACTTGTCCACAATCTAAACATTTCTCTCTTGTTCACATACTAACTTGTTCACAATCTAAACATGTCTCTCTTGTTCACATACTGACTTGTTTACAATCTTAACATTTCTTTCTTGTTCACATACTGACTTGTCCACAATCTAAATATTTCTCTCTTGTTCACATACTGACTTTTTCACAATCTAAACATTTCTCTCTTGTTCATATACTAACTTGTCCACAATCTAAACATTTCACTCTTGTTCGCTTACTGACTTGTCCACAATCTAAGCATTTCTCTCTTGTTCACATACTAACTTGCCCACAATCTAAACATTTCTCTCTTGTTCACATACTAACTTGTCCACAATCTAAACATTTCTGTCTTGTTCACATACTGACTTGTCCACAATTTAAATATTTCTCTGTCATTCACATATTGATTTATCCCCAGTTTAAATATTTTTAAGTTTTTCATATATTAACCATTCCTCAATTTAAATATTTCTCAGTTCACATATTGACCTATCCTTATTCTACATATGTCTCAGTTGTTCACATAATGACCTATCCTCGACCTCAGTATTTCTCATTTGTTCACATATTGACTTATTCTCAAACAAATATTTCTCTTATGTTCACATAGTGACCTATCCTCAATCTACATATTTCTTACATGTTCACATAATGACCTATTTTTAACCAAATACTTCTCCGATGTTCACATATTAACCTATCCTCAATCTACATGTTTCTTAATTCACATATTAACCTATCTTCAATCTATATATGTCTGAATTGTTCACATATTGACCTATCCTCAACCTCAGTATTTCTCAGTTGTTCACATATTGACCTATCCTCAACCTCAGTATTTCTCATACAATGTATTATCCTGACAGACCAGCATTGACCACCCAGCCCTGAAGGCCCTGCTAGACCCGGTCAGAAACCTGAGGGCTGATGTCAAGCGTAAAGCCCTGATGAGGCTGGAGTATGAAGGCTTGGACAAAGCTGAAGCCATCTTGACCCCGGGCGCCCGGTTCTACCAGGACCCAGCCGGTTTTGCAATGGACAGATATGCCTATTACGTCTGCTACAAGTGCAATAAGGTACGCAAAACCTTTCTGCAACATTTTATGGGTTGCTAATGCTTGTTTTTCTGATCTATTATATTTAACCTACTAAACTTTTATTTTTGTGGGCTTAACTTTTATTTTTCAGTGTTTTTCTTAACGTTTTTATTGCTAGATTTAATACACTTATTTGTCTGGGTTTACTCAACTTTTATGTTTTTAGGCTTTTACTAAGCTGTTTTTTTAAAGGCTTTATTGTACTGTTATGTACATCTGTGTGTTATTAGGGCTCAAAGGGAAGCAAAGAATAGTAACGCTGCTACCTACCATTAGAGGCGACGGAGGAGGATTCACGTAAGAGCGGCTACCTCATCTGATAGAATACTTTAATCCAACCAGTCGTGGTCTAGTCTACAAGGGGTTTGGCTGGAGTTGAGGGTTTACACGCTGTCAGAAGACACATATTGCTGTAGGAATCACAGAAAATGGCAGACACAGTTCATAATGCACCACAAATATTCGTTAATTTGTGCCTAGGCAAAATGGGACTGGACTGGTATGGCAGAATCAAAAATGTGCACCTCACAGATGTACACAAAAATTCCAGTGAGTTAAGAGATGTGGAATAGATGCCGGTGCTAAACAGGATACACATGGAGAAAACCTGTTGATGGCATATCTTGAAAGTCTTTTCCCTATAATTCACAAGATACACGGGTAAATTAATAAGTAAGTCACAAATGGCTGTAGAAAAATAACTAAATATGATAACTTGAATTCAGTTTATTTTAATACATACATTGTCCCTTTATTTCTCACCATAATTTCCACCAACATTGATGCACTTATCCCATTGTTTTATCAGTCCTCCCAAACCGGCTGCATAGAACTGCATGCTTTGTTTTCTTTTACCTGCCATCCCACAGAACTGTGTGACTTACTTATTGACTCACCCTCGTAACTTTTTCTACCCAGCTATGTACCACTTTACAGGATAAACATTTGTCAGCATAAACACTGACAACCCACCTTGGCGGGAGACATTTCGCGAATGATGCCGAAGTTGAATGTGAAGTGAAAACATGGTTTAGAAAACAGAGCACGCAGTTCTATGCAGCCGTTTTGGGAGGACTGATAAAACGATGGGATAAGTGCATCAATGTTGGTGGAAATTATGTTGAGAAATAAAGGGACAATGATAAAAATAAACCGGTTTCAAGTTGTTATCATATTTTTCTACAGCCATTTGTGACTTACTTATTAACTTACCCTCGTATATAGAGGGAGCTTGAAACAAATGGAGGAGAGAATTACAGACAGGGTTATGTAATATGGTACAGACATGGACAGAACTACAAGAGCTGGCAAATGGTAACAGCCTGGCGTGAAACTGATGATGTCCTTTACTCCATTGGGAGATAAACAAGGCAGAATAGGAAGTAGAGGGTGACATTATTTCTCTAGGCATACCCATTTGTTATTTCTCTAGATGTACTCATTTGTTATTTCTCTAGATGTACTCATTTGTTATATTTTAGATGTACTCATCTGTTATTTCAATAGATGTACTCATTCGTTATATTTTAGATGTTCTCATTCGTTATATTTTAGATGTACTCATCTGTTATTTCTCTAGATGTACTCATCTGTTATTTCTCTAGATGTACTCATTTGTTATATTTTAGATGTACTCATCTGCTATATTTTAGATATACTCATTTGTTATATTTTAGATGTACTCATTTGTTATATTTCTGGGTCTACTATAGAGGTGAGAATCTTGTATTATTTCTTTAAGTTTACTCAATTGTTATTTCTATTGGTCTACTATGAAGATAAGTTTGTTGTATTATTTCTCTTGGTCTACTATGAAGATAAGTTTGTTGTATTACTTCTCTTGGTCTACAATGAAGATAAGTTTGTTGTATTATTTCTCTTGGTCTACTATGAAGATAAGTTTGTTGTATTATTTCTCTTGGTCTACTATGAAGATAAGTTTGTTGTATTATTTCTCTTGGTCTACCATGAAGATAAGTTTGTTGTATTATTTCTCTTGGTCTACTATGAAGATAAGTTTGTTGTATTATTTCTCTTGGTCTACAATGAAGATAAGTTTGTTGTATTATTTCTCTTGGTCTACTATGAAGATAAGTTTGTTGTATTATTTCTCTTGGTCTACTATGAAGATAAGTTTGTTGTATTATTTCTCTTGGAATACTATGAAGATAAGTTTGTTGTATTATTTCTCTTGGTCTACCATGAAGATAAGTTTGTTGTGTTATAATAGTGTGACATTACAGGTTAGGCACGTGATCGTACAGAACACCAGTCTTCGCGTTGTTAGAAACATACTTTATTAGCCGAATCGTTCTATTTCAGCACACATGATGGAGACTCCCTTCTTGGTGTTGACATTCCTTCTCGCTGGCCCCCAAGTGACGTGTGTGTTTTCCTAGATACACTTCTTCATTCGTGCACACACTTTCACTATGGTTTTCCCCCTAGTCAAGGAATGCGCAGCATTCCTTAACTCTTTACTCCTAACCTAATTCCCTCACTGTTACAATGCCTCCCCTTCTTCAAAGAGAATTTTTCCTTGAAAAAATCTCAACCCCAACTTTTAATTAGTTAACTTTACATCTCTATTCTACAATAACAACAATTCCATATATTTCCTAACTCAATTCTCCTATCTCCTCATACCAATTGCTAACCAGAGACAATAATATCGAAACTCTCTACAAAACTCGTTATAAAGTTCTCTAGAAAACTTTCTACAAAACTCTCCATAAAATTCCCCACAATACAAAAGTCTCCATAAGCGAACCGCTTTTAACTTTAAAATGTCCATCTAAATTATGATTGACAAAACTGAAGATATTCCCCTTATCCTTTATTTCCCCCTTATTCACATTCTCACACTCTCAGTATTCTAGGATAGACAGAAAAAAATAGCTAGATTAGATTTGGGTAGGTGCGCACCTGAAAATAATAAAAGTAAGGAAAAAGTAAGAAAGTAAGAAGTAATCACCTTTCTCTTCCCATACATTCTCAAAACTTTATCAAAAAATAAAGTTTCAAAATTTATCTTCAGTTTCCGTCAATAATAATTGTTATTATCAAAAAAATATGTTAATCCAAAACTGCTAGCCTTTGTATTATTCAGCTCATCAATTTCCCGTTTACCATTCCTTCAACAACAAAAAACTTCCTAACTATTATTATACTGTTAAGTACAGTCTCTTCTTCCAATATGCAGTTATTTAAATGCCAAAACTCAACCTGGCATTCCCCCCATATTCTCCCATTAAACGCTGTTCAAACCCAGCTCCTATTATAAACCTTGTATATACATTGCATACTCCACATGTAATAACAACATACCCCTCCATTACTACATATAGAGTCACTTCACTAACCACTACTTTAATTCATCTTCTAACTGAACTTCAAAGTAATAATCAAACCAAAACATCGTAAAAATAACCATCTAAGTTAACTTATTTTTCACATTTCATAAAACACAATTGAAGTCCCAACAATTGAGCAAACCATTTCAATCCCCTCATCATATTTATCCCCACACATTAATCAATGTACACATACATTATAAATTTCAAGACCATATTCTGAGTACCCAATAATAATTTTCCGTCCAACTTCTTCTTCTATCTGCCATCTGCAGAACCTTGTATCACTCTATTCATCTATCTCTTCTCCATTTCTTTAATAACCTCAAATTTTTTTCTATAATTGCAATATCTACATCAATGTCGCTATCCTCTCGAGGAGAGCTATCTTCTTTCATATCAGCTTCTTCATCAGTTTCTGACTTTTCATCCATCTCTTGTTCCCCATCTGTATATCCATTACTAGCAACCGCTAATCTCTTCCTTTCTAAATCCAATCTAATTTTCCTGTCTTGCCGTCTCAAACAAATTTTCAAATAGTGGCATCTCTTCCTCACTCGAAGAATTCTCTCTAAGTTTCCTTTGCCTCTTAATTTCTTTTTCTTTCTGTCTATCCAACTTTCTTTTTACTGCCTGTCTTGTATTCATAAATGGAGGTTCAATATTTTCCCTGACTTGACTCTTCACTAATATAATCGTCATACACGTTATTTCCTCTGTCATGACTGTTTTTTGGTACCGTTTCTTCTTGTTCAGCTGTAGTAGATGCTGTTGTTACTTGTTTTCCATTCTCTATAGGTATTGGATATACCGATTGTCTGACAATCTGTCCACCTGACAATATTTCTTCGGAACAATAATTATTATTATTATTCTCTGCATCCCTTTCTTCATTATCCCGCCTTAAGTGTTCTACATGTGAACGTGCAACATGCCCTGAAATTTGATTCTTAATAGTATACGACACTGGACCTTTTTTTTTCTAAAATATAGTATCCCGGGACCCAATGAGCATCAAACTTAGAGTTTTTTCTATGTTTTTTATAATATACCCTATCACCTACGTTAAACTCTTGTAAGTGTGCATTTTATTTGCGTATTTCTTCTGTCTTTCTCTAGCCTTAATTATATTATTTCTTAAACGTACATGTGCTTTATGCATCTCTTGCAACCTTGTTTCTTGAAAATCTTCCCCCAGATATTTTCTCCTAGGCTTTAATAAATTATCAATTGGCAATATTGGTTCTCTTCCATGTACTAAGTAAAATGGTGAGAAACCTGTTCCTTCATTTTCGTGTGTACGTATCGCCGCTAATGCTATCCCCAAATAAAGATCCCAATCCATATCGTGTTCTTCTACATTTTTTCGCTAGAATATTGTATAGTGTTCTGTGTTGTCTCTCATTTTTAGCATTAGAAGTTGGTCTGTAATATGAAGTCCTAATGTGTTTTATATTCCAATCTTTTACCAATTTCTCAAACTTTTTATTTACAAACTCTTTCCCATTGTCTGTAAGTATTATTTGTGGACACCCAAACCTTGGTATAAATTCTTGTAAAAGCATATTTATAACTGAATCAGCACTCTTGTCTGGAATTGGATACACTTCTGGCCAAAGACTATATGAATCAACTATATGTAGTAGGTATACATTTCCCGATAATGTTTTTGGATGAGGACCTGAAATATCCAAACTTACTTTCTGCATTGGAAATTGAGGAATATCGGTATCTTGTAAAGGACATTTAATTATCTTCATGTTTCTTAACCTACACTTTTCACATGCTTCAACATATTCATATACGCTTTTGAATAAATTCGGCCAATAATATTTACTGCTAATAGCCTTCACTAACTTATCTCGTCCAAAATGACCATTATTATCGTGGTATGCCTTTAAGACTTCTTGTTCTAAATGTTTCGGAATATATTTTCTTACTCCTTCACCTTTTTCACTGATATAATATAATTGATTGTCTTCTTGTAACTCTACAAACTTTCTTTTAAAACTATTTTCCCCTGTTTCTTTCAATTTCTTTTTATCTGTACTACTTTTGGATCTAATTCTTGTTCTGTTTTCATATCAAACTGTTCTAAATGTGGGTCTTCTGTTCTAGATTCCGACTCTTGCTCCGATGGTAAACTCTCAAATTCTTCCCTATTTATTATGGCAGAATCTAATATATTTACTTGCCAGTTTCGATCGTCTACCTCTGGTTTAACTTCATCTTCCGTGTTTCCTGATGACTGTGGGTACGGGATTCTAGACAAAAGATCGGCGCACGTATTATGTTTCCCTGACACATATTCAACCTTAGCATTGTACCCTTGTAAATTCAATGCCCACGTTTGTATTTTCCTATTTTGTATTGGTGCTTCTAATATCGACTTTAATGGCATGTGGTCAGTTCTAATAATGAAATTGGCGTTATGTAAGTAGTAATTTAATTTTTGCAGCGCGTAGTGTATAGCATATGCTTCCTTCTCAATAATCGGCCATTTGCGTTGAGTTTCTGCTGAGTTTATGCGACAAGAAATAGATTGGTCTTTCATTTTAACCCCTGGTATTCCAGATTCTTCTCCTTCATATGGTTGAACCAAACATGCTCCTATTGCGTTGTCTGAAGCATCTGTGTATAGTATTAGCTGTTTATTCAGGTCTGGATGTGTCAATAATGGTACCACCGTTAAGCTATCTTTTAAAAAGTTCAAACGCTTTTTGACACTCATCATCCCACTTAAATCTAGCGTATTTTCCCGTTAAATATCGTAATAGGTATTGCTATCCTTGAAAAGGCTGGTACAAACCGCCTATAATACGCACACGTTCCTATAAAAGCCCGCACTTCCTTAACGTTAGTGGGAGGAGGTAACTCTTTAATAACCTTTATCTTTTCCTGGTCTGGTTTAATACCTTCCCTATTTATTATATAGCCTAAATATTTTGTTTCTGTCTTTAAAAACTGGCACTTACTAAGCTTTAATTTAACGTCATGCCTTCTTAATCTGTCAAATACTAGTCTAACATGTTTCAAATGATTCTCTACATCTCCTTTCGTAAAAATCAATATGTCATCAATATATGCTAGGGCAAAACTTTGCATACCGTCTAGTACTTCATTTATTAAGAACATATAGTGAGACGGTGCATTTTTCAGACCGAATGGCATACGTAAAAATTCGTACGAACCCATATGAGTACAAAAGGCACTTTTCTTTTGCGCGTCTGCCGACATCGGAATACAACCAAAATCCTGCCCTTGCGTCCAGCGTTGTGAAATATGTAGAACCATTAAGCAGCCCCAAAAATATCATCAATTACTGGCAGTGGGTACGCTACATTCTTAGTAATTTTATTTAACGCCCTGTAGTCACAACAGAACCTGTTCGAACCATCAGACTTGGCCACAATTACCACCGGAGATGACCATTCTGATTTTGATCTTGTTATTATGCCTGCTTTCAACATATCTTCTATTGCCTTTTCTACGACTTCTCTATTTCTTAATGGAGTTCTGTATGGTTTTAAACTAATTGGTGGATGATCTCCCGTGTCTATTTCCATCGTAACTGTTTGTGTCTTACCCAATTCTAAATCATTTATCGCAAACACATCTTGATTTTGCTTTATAAGTTGTTCTAACACTTCCTTATTTTCTGGCGAAGTTTTTAATTGTGCTAACAATTCTTTTTCTCTTGTTACTTTGTCTAGTGAATGTATTTGTGCTGTATTTCTTCTAGATGGATGGATCAATTCATCCATTCTTATGTTCCCTTTTCTTCTGTATCCGCGTCTATTATTACTTCTTTCATTAGAGGTTTCTGAATAACTTATGCCTGCCATATTTACTCTATCTGTTGCCAATATGTCACTAACGTTATGTTCTAGCTTGGCTATTACACATCCTCTGTATAATTTAATTTCTCTACCTGTGTTATTAATAACAATTACTGGAAATGTTAAACTTTTATCTAATTCTATTATTCCATCCGGAACTTCTAAACCTGGCTCATCAATTATTTCATTTTGCAATTCCGTGATTCTGACTATGTTTCCTGCTACATAATACGGGTTTCTCTTCAGTCTTGCTTGTATCAAATTAACTGACTGTGGTTTTAAAATTCATGGTCGTTTTGAACTCTAACTAGTGTCGACACATGCATATCTTCTTCTAGATCTACGTAAACATCTTGGAATTTTAATTTATGCAAATCAAATAAAAGTCTCACCCCATTTTTCAATAAAAAATCTCGTCCCAATATCATATTTCTATTAAATCTTTAACCACATGGAACATATGCCTGACAGTTATCCCTCCTAATTTCAATTTATCATCGTTTGTCCTAACACTTCTAATTTTTGTCCCGTTACCGAATGAAGATTCTCCTGAATTCTAATATTTTACAATTTTTTAACATTCGATATAAAAATGCTTCTTTAATCACGCTAAACTTGTGCTCCCGAATCAACTAATGTTCTAACTTTATATTTTCCTATCTGTACTATACATGAGCTAGGATCTACCATATTTAATGACAATTGTTTTACCTCGGCTTGTTTTTTATTTCTAAATGTTCTATTATACTCATCCTTTGGGTTTTTAATATATTGATGCCCTTTTTTGATTTTTCTATCTTCCCTCCTACTGCCGATCCTATTCAGTAAGCGGGATGCCAATTTCCTGATTTCCTGACCTTCTAAAATTTCTCTGTATTTCTCCAGAATCCAATTTGCTGTTCTGCCATTTGCAATTCTATTCTGTACTCGTCTGAACACCTCTACTATTTTGCGTATTCGATGGGCCACTCTGTTACCACAAAAGCGAAAAATGTGCCCACGTTGGTGACATCCCCACAAAACACATTCGAGTTATTTGTGTTACCTTCCATGTTTCTTACAGTATTTCTCACCTGTCCTCTTCTATCTTGATTATATACATTCTCGTTTCTTTGCACCATCTGTATTTCTCCTCGTCTTCCTCTCCATCCATGTCTATACTGTCCTATTACCATAGGTTCTTCAATTCTATCTTCCGAACTACTACCTAACTCTCGTCCTAAACCTTAACCTAAACCTCCTCCTCAAGCTTTCCTCTTGTATAGCGATATCTACCGCTTGTGACAATCTTGCAGGATTCTCTCTTAATAATTTAAATTTCAATCCATCTGATCTAATCCCATCACAAAAATCCCTACTAACATCCGTTCCACTTCTTCTGCTCGTACATTCTGTCCTAAAAATGACTCTTCAGCTAAATTGATTAACCTGTCACTGTATAACTGAACACTTTCTGTGCTGTTTTGTCTAGTCTGTCGCAATACTGAGAATGCGTGTTGTGGATCAGTAATTTCAGCATATTTTCTTGCGAGATCATCTTTAAATTCTTCCCAGGTTTCACCTCCTGCTGCCTCTAACTTTCTTCTTATATGGTCAGAAACTGGGACTTGTACTTGTTCTGTATGCCAAATTCTTTTTCTCTCCATCTGTAGCGTTTACTAAATATGCATGTTTCTCAATAGAAATAATCCATTTCTTAAACTGATTTGCTTGACCACTAAATCTTTCAACATCAGTGCTTATATTTTGTTGTCTTAACACTGCATCCAACCTTGATATTGCCCCGCCAACTCCCAGTCAGTACCTGTGAAAAATCTTGGGATTCCATCCTAAAATTTATAATTATCAAGCAATATACAAATATTTCAAACAATATTAATTTCAAACCCCAGCAACAATACATAATCTGTTAATTACTCTAATATTATCTAATTATCTTAACTAAAGCCTCCAATCGAAGATCCTGACGAAGAAATATTCCTGTTTCAATCCTGAATTCTGACAAAAGAATTTAAATGACCTCCTGATTCAGAATTACCTACACCACATAAAAAAAGGACTCTAATCAAGCTCGTTGAAATGAGCAGAACAAAGAAGAGCCTCTGGATTTCTTTCCTTAATAATTTAATCGAAGTCGAAGTCAGTTCTTTCCAATTATTTCCTGACGTTGATTATGCTCGATATCAGACTCGCAACAAGACTGTTTGATTACTTGCTCGATTACTGTAGATTCCCTTCAAGTAAGGTCACCTTCACGCAAGCGACAACTGCTCACGACTTCAGGGAAAAAAAACTCACTTTCCAACAGCAATCTGGGATTTTCATATATATATTTCAGCGCAAACGTAATCCAGTCAACAACAATTGGACTTAAAGCTGACGCTATCCAGTCTCTTATTTTCATGTGGGACTCTCGCCATGGTCAGTTTAAATTACTTTATCCAAACCCCGAGTTGAGACAAGTTTCATTTATGCCTTCCTTTAATTGAAGTGACTGTAGAGAGTATTGCAGATCTTGATTTCATAATTATGGAATTTGCACCATAACCTTGACTTCACCTTCAACAGTCCCACGGGTTAAAACTCATAATTTGTACTGATTTTTGATGCAGAACGGCATTACTTGATCTCAATATACCATTTTGCGTTGGTCAGTTCTCCAGTTAATTTCATAATTATGTAATAACATCAGTCTTTCAAAAAAAATAAGTTTATCATTCAAACCTTTTTTTAGCGCTGTCCTTGAAAATGGATCTCCTTCTTAACCAGGAATCCAGTGAGAACCCAGAACAGCTACCAACAGTCGGCTTTCATCTGTTGCGTTTCTCAATATTTACTTCTCCAGACACCCCAGACATAACCATCTTCTATGGCGGTACTCTCTCTCTCCACGACCTCCCATGTTTCATAAATTCACGGCACCAAATCAACCTGTTATAATAGTGTGACATTACAGGTTAGGCACGTGATCGTACAGAACACCAGTCTTCGCGTTGTTAGAAACATACTTTATTAGCCGAATCGTTCTATTTCAGCACACATGATGGAGACTCCCTTCTTGGTGTTGACATTCCTTCTCGCTGGCCCCCAAGTGACGTGTGTGTTTTCCTAGATACACTTCTTCATTCGTGCACACACGTTCACTATGGTTTTCCCCCTAGTCAAGGAATGCGCAGCATTCCTTAACTCTTTACTCCTAACCTAATTCCCTCACTGTTACAATGTATTATTTCTCCTGGTCTACTATGAAGATAAGTTTGTTGTATTATTTCTCTTGGTCTACTATGAAGATAAGTTTGTTGTATTATTTCTCTTGGTCTACCATGAAGATAAGTTTGTTGTATTATTTCTCTTGGTCTACTATGAAGATAAGTTTGTTGTATTATTTCTCTTGGTCTCCATCCATCCATCATGTGCCATGCCGGTAAGCGTGAGTGGTCATGTTCTGCCATCTCACTCGATCACCAGAGTCGTGGATCAGCTCCGTGTTTCTGTCTCGACCATGCCACAAGGCCAAGCCATCCAGGTACTTGCTTCTAGGTCTTCCCCTTGGTCTGTTCCCCTCGATCTTACCAGTTGTCACCAAATTCACCAATCCATTTCTTCTCATAACATGCCCAAAAAATTTTGACTGTCTACGTCTAATTTCTCTAATCAATTTACGATCTTCATTTGTTTCTTGAAGGACTTGTTCATTGGTCTTTCTGGCTGTCCATGGTATTCTTTGCATTTTCCTCAGAAACCACATCTCTACAGCCATCAGATGTTTTTCAGCCTGACTGCTCATTGTCCACGCTTCACATCCATATAAAAGTACAGGTTCAATGTAGCATCTCAACACTCTTTTTCTCGTTTCAATTGACATCTTTTTATTGGTCAATATGTTTTTCATCTTGCTAAAGGCTACTTTTGCCATGGCGATTCTTGTTCTAATCTCTTCAAGGCATCTCCCATCAGATGTTATTACTGTTCCGAGATAATTGTACCTATTCACTTGTTGAAGAATATTCCCATTTACTTGTATATTACATTGTGGTATTTCGTCCTTCCTAGTGACGACCATAATCTGTGTCTTTTTACAATTTAATTCTAACCCTAGTTGTTCACTGTGTGTAACAATCGCATCTACTAAATTTTGCAGGTCCTGTTCATTGTCTGCAAATCAAGACTGTATCATCTGCATATCTAATGTTTTTGATGTATCGTCCCCCAATGTTGATTCCTTCCATATCTTCAATATTTCTGAAAATACTTTCACTGTACAGGGAAAACAGATCTGGAGACATTACACATCCCTGTCTCACGCCCCTTTTAATAGGCTGATATTGGCTTACTTCATTATCAACTCTTATGGCAGCTTGTTGTTTCCAATATATGTTTTTACCAGTCTAAGATCTTTTCCATCAATTTGTAGATCTTCAAGCATCCTTATCATGTTGACATGTCTCACTTTATCAAAAGTCTTTGTGTAGTCAATAAAGCAAAGGTGTAGATCTTTGTTTACTTCTATAGAACGTTCGATTATGTTTCTCAGTATATACACAGCATTTACTGTACCCTTGCCTTCCACAAACCCACATTGTTCTTCTCCTATTTCAGGTTGTATTTTCCTCCTAACTCTTTGCATGATAATTCTTAGCAAAATCTTCGTGATGTGACTCATTATACTAATTGTTCGATGTTGATCACATTCCAAGGGTCCTGATTTCTTTGGGATTGCAATAAATACAGAATTACATAATTCCTGAGGTATATTTCTCTTGGTCTACTATGAAGATAAGTTTGTTGTATTATTTCTCTTGGTCTACCATGAAGATAAGTTTGTTGTATTATTTCTCTTGGTCTACCATGAAGATAAGTTTGTTGTATTATTTCTCTTGGTCTACTATGAAGATAAGTTTGTTGTATTATTTCTCTTTGTCTACGATGAAGATAAGTTATTGTATTATTTCTCTTGGTCTACAATGAAGATAAGTTTGTTGTATTATTTCTCAAGGTTGACTAAATGTCAACACAGAAGCCACAAACAATATGTTGCCCGATTTATTGCCTGGCATATTTCTCTGCATCTCATCAGGTGCATACTGTAGTGTTATTTATTATATGAAGTGAATATATGAATAATATTTTGGCTGAAACAATAAAAACACATAGCCTACAGATATTGTTCTAACGTGGAACATCTGTTACCCCCGCGGTAATTTTAAATTTAACTCGAACTCTTTCTGTTTGCACACAACCAGCAGGAACTCCAGACAGAGAATCTTTGTATGGACATGTGAGAATGTTAATTATGAAATATGCAAAATATGCCGGGCAATAAATTGTACAATATATTGTTTGGGGCTTCTGTGATTAAATTCACTAAGGATCACATTGTTTTGATATATACTCAATTGTTATATGTCTTGGTCTTTAGAGTGGTGAGACTATAATATTAATTTCTACGTTTTCTAAATTGTTACCTTTAGGTCTGATATAGTAGTGGACTCTTATATTACTTCTCTAGGTTAACTAAATTGTTATATTTCAAGGTCTACTTTGAAGATAAGACTGTTGTATTATTTCTTTAGTTATACTAAATTGTTATATCTTTAGGCCTACTATGGAGGAGAGGCCAGGGTGATGAAGCTGTGGGTGGCAACGACGACTTTGACCCATCGGAGCTAGTGTGTGGAGCCTGTTCGGATGTGTCCCGTGCCCAGATGTGTGCCAAACATGGCGCCGACTTCCTGGAGTACAAGTGTCGCTACTGCTGCTCCGTGGCCGTGTTCTTCTGTTTTGGTACAACCCATTTCTGTAATCCATGCCATGAAGAGTTCCAGCGGGTGACGGCCATCCCCAAGAAAGATCTTCCACATGTCCAGCAGGTGAGAGGAAATTTCTGATGTGTTTATTGAGGATTGCTTGTTGCATGTTGGGTGAGGATGGCTTGTTGTATGTTGGGTGAGGGTTTGCTTGCAGACAACATTAGAATCTATTTTCTGTTGGTTGAAAGTTGCTAGCAGAAACTAGAATCTTTTGTATGTTGCTTGCTGCACCCAGACAAAAGCTGACCACACATTCTGCCTTGCTTAGAACAGTTAGTTGGTCAGTTAGTTTATCAACAGATCATCATCATTACACATTGCAACTATTAGTCCATTAGTGCTCAGATCCCCTTTTTAGTATCTCCTTGTGCATGTTGTGACTGACACCAGTTCTTTCTTGGTTGATTATTCTTCTTTGACTTCCCATATGGCACTCTGGTCCAGCTTCACCCCATTTGACTTGATGCTGTTGCAGTCTGTCAGAGTTGCAGAATCACATCCATTCCTTGAGTCACTAACTCATCCAGCCTCCCTGAGGGTGTTCAGTATGTCCACCTGGTCCATTGCTCATCTGCTCCCTGCATCAGCCAAGTCCACAAGCTTATCTGCTCATTCATTACCTCTTATACCCACCACCCTGGCATAAAATTTAACCCTTTACAGGGCAGACGCTTGTCCGTTTTGTAGCCCTGAACGGGCAAGATTTTTTCAGGTTCGGTAAAATTTCGGGTCGCGTTAGTAATAACATCACAAATAAGGTGTTAGTCAACCGATTTTAGTTAAATAAACAACACAATGAAGGGAAAAGCATGCAGAATATGTTACTCATGTGATTGTTGTCGGTAATCCATATATGAACAACAATATTACGAAATACGGCATGTTGTTTGTGATTTTCCGTCATCTATACGGCAATTTACAAACACATTTTCAGAATCATAATCACTTTCTTTAAAGTCCGACTCAGACTGCTAATGCAAAGTAACGTTTTGCACTGATATCTAGCTCTGATTAATAGTCAACTTCGTGCCCTTTAATGTCATTTCTCGAAATCTCGGCTATCACTTGAAGAATCGCCGAAATCCATTTTGAAAAACAGCTTAAAAATCCCGAAAACTATAAAAAAAAGTCTGTAAAAGTCCGTTCAAATTCATACTATTGCGTTTACAAATGGCAGCCACGTTGTCAAGCTGTCGGCGAAAGCGAAAGTAGCCGTCAGAAGTGTTGGAAAGCCAAGAGATCGCGTTTTTACAATGCATAATAGTATCGGACGTAAATGGCCGCTATGCGCGTTTTATGGCATCGGCCGGAAATGGCTGCTGTGCTCTGTAAAGGGGCAGATATTGGTCAGCCTTGACTTTCTCAGAGATTCAAGCCATTGCCTTTTGGCCCAGCCCATCTTGATCTTCCTTAGCGCACTAAAGAAAGACTTCAGCAATATCTCACAAGACTAAGCACTCCTGTATGGAGGACATTATGTTTAGAGTCAGGATTTAGTTAGTGATAAACTGACAGCTCAAAGCAGAAATAACCCCAATATTTCACCTGCATAGTATGAACTAGAAAAGTTTGACACTGAGTCACCACTAAAGAAGATATGAAACAATATATGAAAATTAGCATTTGCACAGATGACATCAGTAAACAGAATAACCTCAATTAGGTGCAAAATGCTGCTGGGTATTTGGCAACAGATCGCTTTGTGTTGATTTTCACAAAGGTATGAGAATTGGCCTTTTAGAAAGCAATGGCCAACTACTAGACATCAAATTGTCTAGAAAACCATAAAGGCAATCACTGGTGACGTTAATTTCGACATTCTATAAATAAACATGCAACCAACAATTTTTATTTGCATAACCCAGTTGCGGGTGCCACGGTAGAGTACTGGCTAGATGCTCACCTGATGGCCCAGTGGTGGTGGGTTTGAGTCCACACTCAGACGTCATTTTTGCAATTGACATGGTCGACCCAGACTAAAATGCAACCAGGAACTGTATTGGGAAGTGAAGGCATCCGGTGGGGTATAGACCACACACCCTCCCCTCCTCTCTCGGGGTTCTGTTTGGGGTATACAAATGTGGATCCAGCATCATGTGCCACATCCACTTTGTAAAAGGGTCCTTTTTGTGTCCTTTTCTTCATTTAAAAAAATGCATCATCCAGTTCTGTCCTGTGCACAAATCCACTCCCGTAACTGTCCTGTGCAGAAATAAACACCCATAACTGACTAACTGGCACCTTGCCGTCTTGACAGATGGTAGTTTGTAAAATGGAGCTCCATAACACACAGCCTGGGCTGAATTTAGAGACCATGTGTTGCCCATGCAGCATGATCCCTCTCTCGGCCTGCCTAGTTTACTCCAGAGGAAAGGTAACACCAATACGTATGGAACGAGGCAAGCTGCAAAAGCTGCTGGATCAGCAAAGCAATGCTCTAACTGTCCGCCTGTCGGAGCTTCGATCCTAGACCAGTTGCCAACCAAGGCTTAGGGCCTGGTCTGCCCTGCCATGATATTTAGTGCATTTCCTTGCACTAGGATAAGGCTTGTACCCTCCCAACTGCGCTCTCCGCACGAAGTCGTTAGCACAATGTGGGGTGTTGGGTTTGGTAAGCGTCACCCAACATTCGGCGCTAACAGAAGCAGGTAGTACTGTCATACGATAGCTCAGTCTTATCTAACTAAGACCTGACCAATAAACACCCATAACTCATGTGCAGAAATAAACGCCCGTAATTGTCTTAAAAATATCTATCACAAGCCAGATGTCCCAACTCTGTTGCTGTCAAGTATAAATGATCCGTCACTTCTTGAATCCATCTACGCTGGTCTTCTTCATCTCTGCTTCCTTGGTACACCTTCCATAGTTTCTTGTCCAGATATTCCTTGTCTTTTGACATGCCCACAATATTTCAGTGTCCTCGCTCGTAACTCATCTTCTTCAACATACAGTTATTGTTGGACAGATCCGTTTGTCCTCTTTCTTGCCTGAGTTGTTAATACTCTCGTGTAACACTCACATTCAAAGGTGTGTATGCGTTTTTCAGCAGATCTCTTATTCAGATACCCCACCCCATTGTGTTGCCACAAGAAATATGCATGGCCTCAGTTATGTGACTGTTGTACTGTTTTGTTTTTGGTACAGATTTGGGTTGTTGTTTTTTTTAAATAATGATTGTAATATTGATAAACATGGTGATTATAGGCATAGTATGTTGATGGTGGTGGTAGTAATGATGACTGTAGTGGTGATGATGTTGATGGTGACTTTGATAGTATTGATGATTTTGATGTTGCAGTAGCTGTGATAATGATTATGATATTGAGGATATTTTGATGACAATGTTGACTGCGAGCACAATGACGTCTACTAAACTCTATCATGAATGTTCTGCAGGACCCAAGGGAGTCCAGCTGGAGGGAGAAGAGTGTCCCCTGCATGTCGTGCACCCACCCACAGGAGAAGAGTTTGCCTTAGGATGTGGTGTTTGCCGCAATGCTCACACTTTCTAACCAGGAGTTCCAGACAGCGACGCAACAATACAGACTAGTAGATTTGTCCTCTACAGTCGGAGTCAGGCACCGAGGCAGAATGAGCACAAATTTGTACACTGTAAACATTTGTTTTCCTTTAACCTAGAGAGGGAGAAAAGACTGGCTCATCTTGTGCATTTGAGATAAATCCCAGAAAGTATCATTGCCAGATCGGATTCACATGTTATAATATTTTTATTATCCAAAATAAAGTCATGTGATCACATTAGCCAGAATCGGAACTCCTCAATGTGTTATTGTAACTGGTTCCACTGAAATAATTCATAAGGTAATTATGGATTTCAACTCTGCGAATTCACACCATTCAGCTAAATTTTTCCTGTAAATTACATGTCAGCTTGTTAGTAAATTAGACTACACACAAAATTGTTTCCATTAGATTTTTCTGCCAGAATCGTTTAAAAACACTCACAACAGACAAAATGACCTAAGAATCTGATCAGAGATGTTAAATTCTTGCAAATATCGACTGACTAGCTAGCTAATTTTGATGTTTAGTCGTGAGCTTGTGCCAGGTGCACTCAGGTCTTGCTAGTTGTTTGAAGGCTGGATCTACAATCCACCTGCCCAGAATCACCAAGTCTTCACAAGCTAGAGGTGGACATTGTAACCTCTAAGCCGCTCCACATAGAGTGGAGATTCTGTTACATAGAGTGGACGTGTCTGTTGTATAGAGTGGATATTTTGTTACATAGAGATGTCTGTTACATAGAGTGCAGATATCTGTTACATAGAGTGCAGATGTCTGTTACATAGAGTGGACATTTTACTACTTAGAGTGGACGTGTCTGTTACACAGAGTCCTTGTAACGTGTTTGTTAATTAAAATGTTTTATTTTTAATTGGTGGATTGATTTCTTGTTTATGGCCTGTTGTTATCTGTTGTGGCATTGTAATGCTGTGTATAATGTTGACTTGATCTTTGAGCAAATTCTCTTCTTACCTGGCTGCTTGGGGACAATGTTTTCCCATGTAACCAACATGATTATCCTTGTATCCTATTGTTGTATTGCTAATGTCTGTTCTGTGTGGTAACATTGCTGTGGGTTGCCCAGGGTTTCTTATCATGTCTTAAGGTAACTCTACACTGGAAGGGGAGAGGAAATGTCAAAATTAAATAAGTCGGATTTTGGTTCTTTCTAAGGATTGCATGGTGTGTGTGTGGAAGTCAAAACCAGAAGTCACATGATCTTTGTTATAATCTAAAAATAGCCTGCGTAAATTTGCTGTCCGTGTTTTTGCATGTTTTGTCTCTCTATTTGTGGAGACTTTATATTTGGATGTTTAGTTTCATTTTTGTCCAGTAATCTAATTGTTGGTTCTATACATTTTGATGTTCAGTTTCATTTTTGTCCAGTAATCTAATTGTTGGTTCTATACATTTTGATGTTCAGTTTCATTTTTGTCCAGTAATCTAATTGTTGGTTCTATACATTTTGATGTTCAGTTTCATTTTTGTCCAGTAATCTAATTGTTGGTTCTATACATTTTGATGTTCAGTTTCATTTTTGTCCAGTAATCTAATTGTTGGTTCTATACATTTTGATGTTTAGTTTAATTTTTGTCCAGTAATCTAATTGTTGGTTCTTTCAGAGGATTGCATTGTGTGTGCCTGGAAGTCAAAATCATAAATCACATCACCCATGTTACAATCTTGAAACAACCTGCTTAGGTTTGCTGCCCACGTTGCTGTATTTTTTACTCTCTATTTGTGGAGACTGTGGGCTGGTTATGTTTCTTCCGTGAGTTGTAGATATTTCATTGTCACTAGACTTCAAGTCAATACCTACAGGGACTTGCTTTGTTGCCAGTTCCCTCAGTGTTTACGACAACTTTTCATCTAAAAGTGTTAGCAAGCTCCCAGTTGTTGCAAATTTGTGAGCTGTAAATGTATGTTTCATGACTGTGGATATATTACTACGTGTGGTGGTATGTCCTAGATATTGCCTAATTTGTTCTCATTCTTAAATCCCAAATAATAATTTGTTCTTTTAGTCTGTTTTTTGTAGCTGTTTAATGAGCAACCAATTTCTGTAATGTTATGTTCCCACATTATGAGAATTTTAGGGTTTTATTGTTTGCATTTTATATATTGATGTGTACAAAATTGATATGAGGTGTTTATTCATATATGTTGTTTCCACATGCAAGCTGACTTGAGAACAAGTAACTGAAGATGTGAGGTGAGGGAGCAGAAAACAAGTAAAAAAGAATAAAGTTTCAAATATAAACAGAGATTGAATATGACAAACTCAGATTTCATTGTAAAATTGCAGGTTATCAAGGCCTGTTTGTCCTGTAAAGGGAGGCAATAGCTTGTTGCTTTCCTGAAAATATTTTCAGAGTGTGTAGTAATCTGGTTTTTGAAAGTAACTCACCGTAACTTGGTTATAGAACCCATCATGAAAACGATGAATTGTAACCTGCCATGCATGTTGTAGGAGGTGACCAAGGAGGGTTAGCCTGAGAACTAAACCTGCTGAATGCAACCATTCATGAACAAATCTACAGAGGGCTGGTTGTCAACTGGTTGAGGGAAGATGGAAGCATCACTGTGGATTTTCAGTTGTTTCTGAGGAGAGGCTGACCAAATGGCTAGGACGATGGGTTCACCTTTGGGAGACCTGGGTTTGAATCCTTGGTAAAGGGATGGATTGTTTTCTGTCGAAGGCAAAAAGAAAATCTAACCTGCACAGGTCATGGTGACTCCATTAGCCACGCGACCTGAACTCCTCAAGCTCAAGACCCCAGTGTCCTCCACCGCAAGGTACTAGAAGCAGTAGATGACAGTTTCTTGCCTGGTAATGATTATATTATAATATGCTTTTTGTTCCTGGTGTTTGTTTATTTCATTGTGAGTACAGTGTTCTTGGTTTTCATACAGATAATCCGAGTTTATATTCATACCATGGGACACTCCCAGAGTGGAAAACTGTCTTTGTAATAATAACTGTTTGCTGTACACAATTTGAATTGTTTGTTGCAGTTCTATGGTTGTGCCCATTACATTTGCGTTGAAGGCCGCATGAGATTTTCACCAATATGTTTCTCCCTTCGTGTTTTGTGACGGCAAGTATAGGAGCATTCTCAAGATGTCACTGTATTCACTGTTTGTATTATTACTGTATAAACCCGCATTGAATTGTATTTACAAATATATTCAGTTTCATTCACTTGTACCAGTTGAAGGCTGATGGCTGTGCTGATGTACAGAACTCCAGACAGAGAATCTTTGTTAGGTTTGTTTCCATTGAATTGAGTCAAGAACCAACATCACAGCACTTGGGACATTCCCATAGGTGCTCTGTCCTCATCTTCAACAGCCAGTGAAGAGTCCCAATACTAATGATACCAGTAGCGGTCTGATTATGTGTCCGTCTGGCCTGTCCTCTTGTGTTTTGGTTAAGAATCAGTTTTATTTCAAATGAGCATCTCCAGTGATCTCCCATAGATCTTACAAGGATAATTGCTGCACAATGCAAACTCTGTAGCGCCGGCATCTATTCAAACGTGTGTATACCAGATGTCTATTTAGGGAGCCGAGTTCTTTACTCTCCAGACAGAACCTTAAGTACTCAATCACCCCTTAGCATAAAGATATTCCAGGTATCCAGAAATATGTTACTATTAAGTATCCATGTTCCATGCACTCCTGGCAGAACTTTAAGTCATCCTCAGCATAAAGATGATCCGGGTATCCAGAAATATTACCTTAATATTAAGTAGCCAGGTTCCATGCACTTCAGGCAAAATCATAAGTGCTCAGTCACCTTCCAAATATCCAGATATATTATCGTAATATCAACTAGCATACTGACAGATGTGGGGCTTTGCTGGTTCCAGCCTTGACCTTCAGTGTACAACGCTTGCCGGGAATTGTCTAGATTTGTCTGTGTCCAGACCAAAGAACTTGTTCTTGATACATAGCTTTGATCACTTGTTAGTATTGTGTTCTCCTTTGGTCTGGCATGTGACAATTGTATTGTTCTCTGTGATAATGCTGTATGTTCATTTGAGCTGACTTGATTAACTCATTTGGAAGAATGTTACACCTGGGTATTCTTGTTAACTTTGTAGGCAGAATGCTACAATCTGTGTGTTCTTGTTAACTGTGTAGATAGCATGTTACATGTCTCGCTGTTTACAAATTGTTACAGCATGTCTGTTAGCTTTATTTTTGGTGAAAAATGATTGCCTTTGTAAGCATTTAACTTTGAAGAATATAAATTATCTTGTTAATTTTGACTGTCTTTTAAGATATACCACTTGTTACAACCGGAGTATCTGGTCTCTTTTCCCCCCATCCTGTTATCATCTGTTTTACACAAAAAGGGGTTCCCGGGGTTTGCCCCCCCAGTTTTTTAGAAAATTTTTTAAACTAAAAGTGTTGCAAGCTCCCAGTTGTTGCAAATTTGTGAGCTGTAAATATACGTTTCATGACTGTGGATATATTACTACATGTGGTGGTATGTCCTAGATATTGCCTAATTTGTTCTCATTGTTAACTCCCAAATAATAATTTGTTCTTTTAGTCTGTGCTTTTTGTAGCTGTTTAATGAGCAACCAATTTCTGTAATGTTATGTTCCCATATTATGAGAATTTTACGGTTTTATTGTTTGCATTTTATATATTGATGTGTACAAAATTGATATGAGGTGTTTGTCTTTATTCATATATGTTGTTTCCACATGCAAGCTGACTTGAGAACAAGTAACTGAAGATGTGAGGTGAGGGGGCAGAAAACAAGTAAAAAAGAATAAAGTTTCAAATATAAACAGAGATTGAATATGGCAAACTCAGATTTCATTGTAAAATTGCAGGTTATCAAGAGCTGTTTGTCTTGTAAAGGAAGGCAATAGCTTTTTGCTTTCCTGAAAATATTTTCAGAGTGTGTAGTAATCTGGTTTTTGAAAGTAAATCACCGTAACTTGGTTACAGAACCCATCAGGAAAATGATGAATTGTAACCTGCCATGCATGTCGTAGGAGGTGACCAAGGAGGGTTGGCCTGAGAACTAAACCTGCTGAATGCAACCATTCATGAACAAGTCTACAGAGGGCTGGTTGTCAATTGGTTGAGGGCTGGTTGTCAGCTGGTTGTCAACTGGTTGAGGGCTGGTTGTCAGTTGGTTGAGGGCTACGCTCGATGGGAAGATGGAAGCAGGCGAGGCTATCACTGTGGATTTTCAGTTGTTTCTGAGGAGAGGCTGACCGAATGGCTAGGACGATGGGTTCACCTTCGGGAGACCTGGGTTTGAATCCTTGGTAAAGGGATGGATTGTTTTCTGTCGAAGGCAAACAGAAAATCTAACCTGCACAGGTCATGGTGACTCCATTAGCCATGCGACGTTAACTCCTCAGCCTAGGCTCAAGACCCCATTAGCCATGCGACGTTAACTCCTCAGGCTCAAGACCCCAGTGTCCTCCACCGCAAGGTACTAGAAGCAGTAGATGACAGTTTCTTGCCTGATAATGATTATATTATAATATGTTTTTTGTTCCTGGTGTTTGTTTATTTCATTGTGAGTACAGTGTTCTTGGTTTTCATACAGATAACCCGAGTTTATATTCGTACCATGGGACACTCCCAGAGTGGAAAACTGTCTTTGTAATAATAACTGTTTGCTGTACACAATTTGAATTGTTTGTTGCAGTTCTATGGTTGTGCCCATTACATTTGCGTTGAAGGCCGCATGAGATTTTCACCAATATGTTTCTCCCTTCATGTTTTGTGACGGCAAGGATAGGAGCATTCTCAAGATGTCACTGTATTCACTGTTTGTATTATTACTGTATAAACCCGCATTGAATTGTATTTACAAATGTATTCAGTTTCATTCACTTGTACCAGTTGAAGGCCGACAGCTGTGCTGATGTACAGAACTCCAGACAGAGAACCTTTGTTAGGTTTGTTTCCATTGAGTTGAGTCAAGAACCGACATCACAGCACTTGGGACATTCCCATAGGTGCTCCGTCCTCATCTTCAACAGCCAGTGAAGACTCCCAATACTGATGGTCCCAGTAGCGGTCTGATTATGTGTCTGTCTGGCCTGTCCTCTTGTGTTTTGGTTAAGAATCAGTTTTATTTCAAATGAGCATCTCCAGTAATCTTCCATAGATCTTACAAGGAGAATTGCTGCACAATGCAAACTCTGTAGCGCCGGCATCTATTCAAACGTGTGTATACCAGATGTCTGTATAGGGAGCCGAGTTCTTTACACTCCAGACAGAACCTTAAGTACTCAATCACCCCTCAGCATAAAGATATTCCAGGTATCCAGAAATATGTTACTATTAAGTAGCCATGTTCCATGCACTCCTGGCAGAACTGTAAGTCATCCTCAGCATAAAGATGATCCGGGTATCCAGAAATATTACCTTAATATTAAGTAGCCAGGTTCCATGCACTTCAGGCAAAATCATAAGTGCTCAGTCACCTTCCAAATATCCAGATATATTATCGTAATATCAACTAGCATACTGACAGATGTGGGGCTTTGCTGGTTCCAGCCTTGACCTTCAGTGTACAGACGCTTGCCGGGAATTGTCTAGATTTGTCTGTGTCCAGACCAAAGAACTTGTTCTTGATACATAGCTTTGATCACTTGTTAGTATTGTGTTCTCCTTTGGTCTGGCATGTGACAATTGTATTGTTCTCTGTGATAATGCTGTATGTTCATTTGAGCTGACTTGATTAAACTCATTTGGAAGAATGTTACAACCTGGGTATTCTTGTTAACTTTGTAGGCAGAATGCTACAATCTGTGTGTTCTTGTTAACTGTGTAGATAGCATGTTACATGTCTCGCTGTTTACAAATTGTTACAGCATGTCTGTTAGCTTTATTTTTGGTGAAAAATGATTGCCTTTGTAAGCATTTAACTTTGAAGAATATTACAACCTGTATCTTGTTAACTTTGACTGTATTTTAAGAATATTACCACTTGTTACAACCAGGAGTATCTGGTCTCTTTTCCCCCATCCTGTTATCATCTGCAACAGCCAGTGAAGAGCCCCCATACTAATGATGCCAGTAGCATTCTGATGATGTGTCCATCCAGCCTTTGCTCAGAGTTTTGAGTGTTAGCCGTATTCTCTGGTCGCTCCCTGCAGCATCATTCTCTCCAAATCGTGATGATCTATCTACCCATTCTTGTGCACTGTACACATGATTCCAAAAGGCCCCAATCACATCTGCCTCATGCACGAATACCCCACCAAGTTGTGCACACCCAGCCCAGCTGTCCACCTGCTCATTTCCCATCACACCAGCATGTCCCTGGGGAAAAAATATATTTTTAATGATTGAATGTAAGTCTGGCACTCAACTATCACGACTGAGTGAGTCCTCAGTCTCAAGACCCCATTCTCTGCCTTACCTAGAGTATTCAGTGTCATATTCTCATCTGGTTTATGTAATACAACAACATACACCATTCTGTTTTCTTGGACCACTGCATGAAAGGATACCTGTGAGGAAACACAAACCCCCAAACATTCAGATCTACTGATGAGTGTGCTGTCACGCGGCCACAGATAACGTCTTTTTAAATTTGAAATATCTTGACTATGAAAGAAAGAAATTCATAAGTATCGATTAGCACTCATAGAAATACAGGACAAAAGTCACGGTCAGAGAACTTCTTTACTACTACGAGTGCCAGCCAATACTCTGAATGTATTTGTCATGCTATGTCCATTAGTGAAGCCTTCCCCAGTGCTTGATTACAGAAGGTCACTGGCTTGTCCAGTGCATGTGCTCAAGAGAATTGTGATCTCATCTGTCACAATGACACAAACTATATGTTTAGTTATCTCATATGTCAATAAAACAAACCACATGCTTAGTAATCATATCCATTGCAGTGAAACAAACTGCATTTTAATTACATTTTGGGTTCCAATATTTATATGTTTAGATGTTTCATGACAAGCAAATACCCCAACACCGTTTCAGCTGACTTAAATATTGACTTCTCATCCTTGACTTGGTGATGTAAATCACACGTACCTGAGAAGTTGGAGTGGGTTTGCCTGATAGCAAGGGACACTGGTAATAGGGCAAGCTAATCCACACGCAAACATCAGTCCTGTGCACTCCCCAGTAGTGGCAACTAGAATTAGTGTCACGTGTATGAACTAGGCTTAGCTCAAAGCAAGCAAATGCAAACATACAACAGAATTACAAACATACAACAACAAAATTACAAACATACAACAAAAATAAAATTACAAGCTACTGTCTTATTAAGTTGGTGAATTTGTATGAGAAAGAGTGATAGCCCAGTGAAGGGGACAAATATTTCCCCCTAAACACCTTCATGACTGAATGTCAGAAATCTCCCACACACACACATGCTAAACCAATCTTGCAGCTCGCACACAAACATAATCTCTGGAATGATTAGCACCCACACCTAGCAGCACCCACAACTGGCGGCACCCACAACTGGCAGCACCCACACTGTCAGCACCCACAACTGGCAGCACCCACACCGGGCAGCACCCACACCTAGCAGCACCCACACTGTCAGCACCCACACCTAGCAGCACCCACAACTGGCGGCACCCACACCTAGCAGCACCCACACTGTCAGCACCCACACCTAGCAGCACCCACACTGTCAGCACCCACACCTAGCAGCACCCACAACTGGCAGCACCCACAACTGGCAGCACCCACACTGTCAGCACCCACGCCAGGCAGCACCCACACCTGGCAGCACCCACGCCA
Organism: Cepaea nemoralis; assembly: GCA_014155875.1. Lineage (NCBI taxonomy): Eukaryota > Metazoa > Mollusca > Gastropoda > Stylommatophora > Helicidae > Cepaea > Cepaea nemoralis. The sequence goes on from JACEFZ010014263.1 coordinate 48,328, forward strand.
GGCAGCACCCACACCTAGCAGCACCCACGCATGGCAGCACCCATGCCTGGCAGCACCCACGCCAGGCAGCACCCACACCTGGCAGAACCCACGCCAGGCAGCACCCACACCGGGAAGCACCCACACCTGGCAGCACCCACGCCAGGCAGCACCCACACCTGGCAGCACCCACACCGGGCAGCACCCATGCCAGGCAGCACCCACGCATGGCAGCACCCACACCTAGCAACACCCACACCGGGCAGCACCCACACCGGGCAGCACCCATGCCAGGCAGCACCCACGCATGGCATCACCCATGCATGGCAGCACCCACACCTAGCAGCACCCACACCTAGCAGCACCCACACCGGGCAGCACCACACCTGGCAGCACCCATGCCAGGCAGCACCCACGCCTGGCAGCACCCACGCCTGGCAGCACCCACGCCAGGCAGCACCCACGCCAGGCAGCACCCACGCCAGGCAGCACCCACGCCAGGCAGCACCCACACCGGCAGCACCCACACCTGGCAGCACCCACGCCAGGCAGCACCCACGCCTGGCAGCACCCACGCCAGGCAGCACCCACACTGGGCAGCACCCACGCCGGACAGCACCCACGCCGGACAGCACCCACGCCGGACAGCACCCACGCATGGCAGCACCCACGCATGGCAGCACCCACGCCAGGCAGCACCCACGCCAGGCAGCACCCACACCGGGCAGCACCCACACCTGGCAGCACCCACGCATGGCAGCACCCACGCATGGCAGCACCCACGCCAGACAGCACCCACGCCTGGCAGCATTTACATGAGAGAGCCTAAGCATCTATAGGCTTGCCCTGCGTGCTGTGACGTTGATTCTTCATTCAATCAGTCAGGTGCCATCTCTACAATCAAGGATGGCTGCTGCAATGGATCTCCAACACTGTCTCTCTTTCTCCTGCTAGTTTAACACTCTGACAGAACTGGTTCAGCTCCCCTGTCTCTCATTCTCCTGCTAGTTGTACACTCTGACAGAACTGGTTCAGCTCCCCTGTCTCTCATTCTCCTGCTAGTTGTACACTCTGACAGAACTGGTTCAGCTCCCCTGTCTCTCATTCTCCGGCTAGTTGAACACTCTGACAGTACTGGTTCAGCTCCCCTGTCTCTCATTCTCCGGCTAGTTGTACACTCTGACAGTACTGGTTCAGCTCCCCTGTCTCTCATTCTCCTGCTAGTTGAACACTCTGACAGTACTGGTTCAGCTCCCCTGTCTCTCATTCTCCTGCTAGTTGTACACTCTGACAGTACTGGTTCAGCTCCCCTGTCTCTCTTTCTCCTGCTAGTTGAACACTCTGACAGTACTGGTTCAGCTCCCCTGTCTCTCATTCTCCTGCTAGTTGAACACTCTGACAGTACTGGTTCAGCTCCCCTGTCTCTCATTCTCCTGCTAGTTGAACACTCTGACAGTACTGGTTCAGCTCCCCTGTCTCTCATTTCTCCTGCTAGTTGAACACTCTGACAGAACTGGTTCAGCTCCCCTGTTCTCTCATTCTCCTGCTAGTTGAACACTCTGACAGTACTGGTTCAGCTCCCCTGTCTCTCATTCTCCTGCTAGTTGTAACACTCTGACAGAACTGGTTCAGCTCCCCTGTCTCTCTTTCTCCTGCTAGTTGAACACTCTGACAGAACTGGTTCAGCTCCCCTGTCTCTCATTCTCCTGCTAGTTGTACACTCTGACAGAACTGGTTCAGCTCCCCTGTCTCTCTTCTCCTGCTAGTTGTACACCTCTGACAGTACTGGTTCAGCTCCCCTGTCCTCTCATTCTCCTGCTAGTTGTACACTCTGACAGTACTGGTTCAGCTCCCCTGTCTCTCATTCTCCTGCTAGTTGAACACTCTGACAGTACTGGTTCAGCTCCCCTGTCTCTCATTCTCCTGCTAGTTGAACACTCTGACAGAACTGGTTCAGCTCCCCTGTCTCTCATTCTCCTGCTAGTTGTACACTCTGACAGTACTGGTTCAGCTCCCCTGTCTCTCATTCTCCTGCTAGTTGTACACTCTACAGAACTGGTTCAGCTCCCCTGTCTCTCATTCTCCTGCTAGTTGTACACTCTGACAGAACTGGTTCAGCTCCCCTGTCTCTCATTCTCCTGCTAGTTGTACACTCTGACAGTACTGGTTCAGCTCCCCTGTCCTCTCATTCTCCTGCTAGTTGTACACTCTGACAGTACTGGTTCAGCTCCCCTGTCTCTCATTCTCCTGCTAGTTGAACACTCTGACAGTACTGGTTCAGCTCCCCTGTCTCTCATTCTCCTGCTAGTTGAACACTCTGACAGATACTGGTTCAGCTCCCCTGTCTCTCATTCTCCTGCTAGTTGTACACTCTGACAGTAACTGGTTCAGCTCCCCTGTCTCTCATTCTCCTGCTAGTTGTACACTCTGACAGAACTGGTTCAGCTCCCCTGTCTCTCATTCTCCTGCTAGTTGTACACTCTGACAGATACTGGTTCAGCTCCCCTGTCTCTCATTCTCCTGCTAGTTGTACACTCTGACAGAACTGGTTCAGCTCCCTGTCTCTCATTCTCCTGCTAGTTGTACACTCTGACAGTACTGGTTCAGCTCCCCTGTCTCTCATTCTCCTGCTAGTTGAACACTCTGACAGTACTGGTTCAGCTCCCCTGTCTCTCATTCTCCTGCTAGTTGAACACTCTGACAGTACTGTTCAGCTCCCCTGTCTCTCATTCTCCTGCTAGTTGAACACTCTGACAGAACTGGTTCAGCTCCCCTGTCTCTCATTCTCCTGCTAGTTGTACACTCTGACAGAACTGGTTCAGCTCCCCTGTCTCTCATTCTCCTGCTAGTTGACACTCTGACAGAACTGGTTCAGCTCCCCTGTCTCTCATTCTCCTGCTAGTTGTACACTCTGACAGAACTGGTTCAGCTCCCCTGTCTCTCATTCTCCTGCTAGTTGTACACTCTGACAGTACTGGTTCAGCTCCCCTGTCTCTCATTCTCCTGCTAGTTGAACACTCTGACAGAACTGGTTCAGCTCCCCTGTCTCTCATTCTCCTGCTAGTTGTACACTCTGACAGTACTGGTTCAGCTCCCCTGTCTCTCATTCTCCTGCTAGTTGAACACTCTGACAGAACTGGTTCAGCTCCCCTGTCTCTCATTCTCCTGCTAGTTGTACACTCTGACAGATACTGGTTCAGCTCCCCTGTCTCTCATTCTCCTGCTAGTTGAACACTCTGACAGAACTGGTTCAGCTCCCCTGTCTCTCATTCTCCTGCTAGTTGAACACTCTGACAGTACTGGTTCAGCTCCCCTGTCTCTCATTCTCCTGCTAGTTGAACACTCTGACAGTACTGGTTCAGCTCCCCTGTCTCTCATTCTCCTGGTAGTTGAACACTCTGACAGTACTGGTTCAGCTCCCCTGTCTCTCATTCTCCTGGCTAGTTGAACACTCTGACAGTACTGGTTCAGCTCCCCTGTCTCTCATTCTCCTGCTAGTTGAACACTCTGACAGTACTGGTTCAGCTCCCCTGTCTCTCATTCTCCTGCTAGTTGAACACTCTGACAGTACTGGTTCAGCTCCCCTGTCTCTCATTCTCCTGGTTAGTTGATACACTCTGACAGTACTGGTTCAGCTCCCCTGTCTCTCATTCTCCTGCTAGTTGTACACTCTGACAGTACTGGTTCAGCTCCCCTGTCTCTCATTCTCCTGCTAGTTGTACACTCTGACAGTACTGGTTCAGCTCCCCTGTCTCTCATTCTCCTGCTAGTTGTACACTCTGACAGTACTGGTTCAGCTCCCCTGTCTCTCATTCTCCTGCTAGTTGTACACTCTGACAGTACTGGTTCAGCTCCCCTGTCTCTCATTCTCCTGCTAGTTGAACACTCTGACAGTACTGGTTCAGCTCCCCTGTCTCTCATTCTCCTGCTAGTTGAACACTCTGACAGTACTGGTTCAGCTCCCCTGTCTCTCATTCTCCTGCTAGTTGAACACTCTGACAGTACTGGTTCAGCTCCCCTGTCTCTCTTTCTCCTGCTAGTTGTACACTCTGACAGTACTGGTTCAGCTCCCCTGTCTCTCTTTCTCCTGCTAGTTGTACACTCTGACAGTACTGGTTCAGCTCCCCTGTCTCTCATTCTCCTGCTAGTTGTACACTCTGACAGTACTGGTTCAGCTCCCCTGTCTCCCACTCCAAAGGTCATGGTTGGTTTCCAGAATATATCATTCCGTTCACAGTGGCAATGTTCTTGGAGACTTAGGAGTCATTGTTGAAGCTACAGAGTTCATGTTCCATATCAAGCTTTTGGCAGACTGTATGCTTTTATGGGATACATTATATTTTAGCAGTCCACTCTGTTAGCCTCCCACTTGTATCGTTGTCTACCTGTTGTTCATACATCCCTTGTTGTTAGCCTCCCCTTGTATCATTGTCTACCTGTTGTTCACACATCCCTTGTTGTTACACCCACATGTATCACTGTCTACCTGTTGTTCACACATCCCCTTTTTTGTTACCATCCCACTTGTATCACTGTCTGCCTGTTGTTCACACATCCCTTGTTGTTACCATCCCACATGTATCACTGTCTGCCTGTTGTTCACACATCCCTTGTTGTTACCATCCCACATGTATCACTGTCTACCTGTTGTTCACACATCCCTTGTTGTTACCATCCCACATGTATCACTGTCTACCTGTTGTTCACACATCTCTTGTTGTTACCATCCACATGTATCACTGTCTACCTGTTGTTCACACATCCCTTGTTGTTACCATCCCACTTGTATCACTGTCTACCTGTTGTTCACACATCCCCTTTTTGTTACCATCCCACATGTATCACTGTCTACCTGTTGTTCACACATCCTTGTTGTTACCATCCCACATGTATCACTGTCTACCTGTTGTTCACACATCCCTTGTTGTTACCATCCCACATGTATCACTGTCTACCTGTTGTTCACACATCCCTTGTTGTTACCATCCCACATGTATCGCTGTCTACCTGTTGTTCACACATCTCTTGTTGTTACCATCCCACATGTATCGCTGTCTACCTGTTGTTCACACATGCCCTTGTTGTTACCATCCCACATCACTGTCTGCCTGTTGTTCACACATCTCTTGTTGTTACCATCCCACATCACTGTCTGCCTGTTGTTCACACATCTCTTGTTGTTACCATCCCACATCACTGTCTGCTGTTGTTCACTACATCCCTTGTTGTTACATCCCACATCACTGTCTACCTGTTGTTCACACATCCCTTGTTGTTACCATCCCACATCACTGTCTGCCTGTTGTTCACACATCTCTTGTTGTTACCATCCCACATGTATCGCTGTCTACCTGTTGTTCACGACATCCCTTGTTGTTACCATCCCACATGTATCGCTGTCTACCTGTTGTTCACACATCCCTTGTTGTTACCATCCCACTTGTATCACTGTCTACCTGTTGTTCACACATCTCTTGTTGTTACCATCCCACATGTATCACTGTCTACCTGTTGTTCACACATCCCTTGTTGTTACCATCCCACATGTATCACTGTCTACCTGTTGTTCACACATCCCTTGTTGTTACCATCCCACATGTATCGCTGTCTACCTGTTGTTCACACATCCCTTGTTGTTACCATCCCACATGTATCGCTGTCTACCTGTTGTTCACACATCCCTTGTTGTTACCATCCCACATCACTGTCTGCCTGTTGTTCACACATCTCTTGTTGTTACCATCCCACATGTATCGCTGTCTACCTGTTGTTCACACATCTCTTGTTGTTACCATCCCACATGTATCGCTGTCTACCTGTTGTTCACACATCCCTTGTTGTTACCATCCCACTTGTATCACTGTCTACCTGTTGTTCACACATCCCTTGTTGTTACCATCCCACATGTATCACTGTCTACCTGTTGTTCACACATCCCTTGTTGTTACCATCCCACATGTATCACTGTCTACCTGTTGTTCACACATCCCTTGTTGTTACCATCCCACATGTATCGCTGTCTACCTGTTGTTCACACCTCTTGTTGTTACCATCCCACATGTATCACTGTCTACCTGTTGTTCACACATCTCTTGTTGTTACCATCCCACATGTATCACTGTCTACCTGTTGTTCACACATCCCTTGTTGTTACCATCCCACATGTATCGCTGTCTACCTGTTGTTCACACATCTCTTGTTGTTACCATCCCACATGTATCACTATCTACCTGTTGTTCACACATCTCTTGTTGTTACCATCCCACATGTATCGCTGTCTACCTGTTGTTCACACATCTCTTGTTGTTACCATCCCACATGTATCGCTGTCTACCTGTTGTTCACACATCTCTTGTTGTTACCATCCCACATGTATCGCTGTCTACCTGTTGTTCACACATCTCTTGTTGTTACCATCCCACTTGTATCACTGTCTACCTGTTGTTCACACATCCCTTGTTGTTACCATCCCACATGTATCGCTGTCTACCTGTTGTTCACACATCCCTTGTTGTTACCATCCCACATGTATCGCTGTCTACCTGTTGTTCACACATCTCTTGTTGTTACCATCCCACATGTATCGCTGTCTACCTGTTGTTCACACATCTCTTGTTGTTACCATCCCACTTGTATCACTGTTGACCTGTTGCTCACCTGCCTCCAATCCTTCCCTCCAGAATGGCTTTTACAAGAGGGCTATGTCTCTTTATGTAACAAAATATTTATCTTGTCTGTCTCTTTTTTTAAATTTCTTTCTTCATTAACCAAATTAAAAATAGACTAAAGGCTTCATCGATGGATTTCTCTTCTAATATGCTTTCAGTGAACTGATTAGAAATTAAAAAATACTCAGAAAAATTATGACCGAACTATAATTAATTACTTGTTACAATTAATTACTTGTGATAACTAATTATTTGCCAACAAAGAACTGAAAATCAATGTACAAATGCAAGCATCTAAAACACAATGCAAGCGTATGGATAGATTTTAAAAATCCACACAAAGCTACACAGGATTTTTTTAAAATCAAATAAACACAATTCTATTAAGAAGACTGGTGTGTGTTGATCAAAGAGAATACTGAAAAGAACAAAATTATGCAGAGATGAGGAGTAAACATAATTACAGATAACAAATAGAATGGGCGACTAAGAAAGAAGTTGAAGTTGCTCAGACATGAAATTTATAGCAATGTGTTTTCTTTCTTCGATGTGTTTCTTTGGCACCTAAGGAGCCGAGGATTATAAGATGCCAGATTCTGTAATATGTCTTTCTTTGTTTCTTCACTCTTATTCTTTCTTATGAAAGTAATGTAAGCTGTCAGTCTTGTATATTTATGTGTGTGTGAGCTATGTAAGCTCTTGTATATTTCTTTCTGTGTGTCTTCTCATTTCTCCTACCCTAAGAAGTAATGTAAGCTCTTGTACATTTCTTTCTGTGCATCTTCTCATTTCTCCTACCCTAAGAAGTAATGTAAGCTCTTGTATATTTCTTTCTGTGTGTCTTCTCATTTCTCCTACCCTAAGAAGTAATGTAAGCTCTTGTACATTTCTTTCTGTGCATCTTCTCATTTCTCCTACCCTAAGAAGTAATGTAAGCTCTTGTACATTTCTTTCTGTGCGTCTTCTCATTTCTCCTACCCTAAGAAGTAATGTAAGCTCTTGTACATTTCTTTCTGTGTGTCTTCTCATTTCTCCTACCCTAAGAAGTAATGTAAGCTCCTGTACATTTCTTTCTGTGCATCTTCTCATTTCTCCTACCCTAAGAAGTAATGTAAGCTCTTGTACATTTCTTTCTGTGTGTCTTCTCATTTCTCCTACCCTAAGAAGTAATGTAAGCTCCTGTACATATCTTTCTGTGCGTCTTCTCATTTCTCCTACCCTAAGAAGTAATGTAAGCTCTTGTACATTTCTTTCTGTGTGTCTTCTCATTTCTCCTACCCTAAGAAGTAATGTAAGCTCTTGTACATTTCTTTCTGTGCATCTTGTCATTTCTCCTACCCTAAGAAGTAATGTAAGCTCTTGTACATTTCTTTCTGTGCGTCTTCTCATTTCTCCTACCCTAAGAAGTAATGTAAGCTCTTGTACATTTCTTTCTGTGTGTCTTCTCATTTCTCCTACCCTAAGAAGTAATGTAAGCTCCTGTACATTTCTTTCTGTGCATCTTCTCATTTCTCCTACCCTAAGAAGTAATGTAAGCTCTTGTATATTTCTTTCTGTGCGTCTTCTCATTTCTCCTACCCTAAGAAGTAATGTAAGCTCCTGTACATTTCTTTCTGTGCATCTTCTCATTTCTCCTACCCTAAGAAGTAATGTAAGCTCTTGTATATTTCTTTCTGTGCATCTTCTCATTTCTCCTACCCTAAGAAGTAATGTAAGCTCTTGTATATTTCTTTCTGTGCGTCTTCTCATTTCTCCTACCCTAAGAAGTAATGTAAGCTCTTGTATATTTCTTTCTGTGTGTCTTCTTATTTCTTCTACCCTAGGAAGTAGAGTAATATAAGCCCCTATATATGTTTTCTGTGTCTCCTCATTTCTTCTACCTTAGGAAGCAGGGGAAGGTAATCTTTTGTATATTTCTTTATGTGTGTCTTCTCATTTCTTCTACCCTAGTAAGTATAGTAATCTAAGCCCTTGTATACATTTTTTCTGTGTGTCTTCTCATCTTTTCTAAGACAGGAAGTAGAGTAATGTGAAAGCCTAATCTTCTTTATTTATGTATATCTTCTCCTCTCTTCTACCCTAGAGCATAGAATAACTGTTGTTGTGTGTCCATTGTGTGCAGCAGAAGACTATATCATCATTTGTCAACCCGAGAGGGGCAGTCCTGGAAACACAGTGGCTATTTATAGATGGATCAGTACTCAGTGAGTCATGTGGTCTGTATCTTACCGGCAGTCTCTACTTCCAAAGACATGTCCTGGTATCCATTTCTGGCTGGATCAACATGCCAGCTACATGGTGAAGAGGTTATGGACACAATTCGTAATCTCGCATTCCGTGTGGAAACACAGCTGTGGGAGATTTGGCAGCAGACCGCTGTAATCCCACATACCAAGTTCAAAACAGTTGCGGGTCATTCTGCAACTGACTGCCTGGTGTTGGTTTTCATACAATGGTATGTGTGCTGGTCATTTAGAAAGCAATGGCAAATTACTAAACATAAACTTGCCAAGAAATCACAAACAGCCAAAAAAATTCTGGGGTTGACTGCGACGTCTTGTAAAGGATATGCTTTAACTTTAACTACATGAAAGCCCAGGCCCATTTTTTAAATTGGAATGCCACCCTGATGCGGATCAAACCATGACCTTCGGGCCAACAGATGAGTGTCTCATTACAAACAGACAGAGATACTAAAAATAGATTACAAAAGGCAAGGGTAGCTTTCATAACACTGGGACATTTGTGAACTAAAAAGAAATTATACTTCCCACCACACTTAGCATGTTTAACCCCAATGCTAAATCAGTAGTACCCTATAGATCACAATCTTGGTGAATGGCTAAAAGAATTACCAATAAACTACAAATATTCATTACTTGATGTGTGTGCAGCCTAGTGCGACTAAAATGGTTTGACAGAATCACCAATGTAGAGCTCATGGAGAGAATTAGGACTCCAGTGAATCAAGAGGACAAGACGCTGGTGTTGGACAGGACAGACACATTGAGAAAACCTGAAAATGGTATAACTGGACACTGGCTTCTCGGAAACTCACAGGGTGAACAAAACAGTGATAAACGTAAACACACTGGGAGAAGATAATTAAAAACAGAGATAAATAATATGTGGAGAACATGGGCAGAGTTGTTTGAAATTGTGACAGACGGGAAAACTTGAGGGATACAAGGCAAGAGAAGGTAATCATTACACCAACCTGCCCACTAATTAATACAAGCATGCCAGCAATGAGGCTGAACTCAGGACCCCTGCATTGGTTGATGAGTGTACTGAACACTACGCCACCATGCTTCAATGCTTGCTAAATGCCTCCTGCTTACAGAGGGCATCAACCCTAGCCAGATATAACTTTGGGAGATTATAAAATCGTAGGACGAGACCAGTCATCACATGTTAAAGCACGGAACAGAAATAACTCAAAGGATACAACATGTAAACATAATCAGTACACAAAAATCAAGTATCTACTGATGGCAAATGTTTTAATTATGACACTGAATTTTGATAGCATGCTGTATTTTCATAACATTAACAAGAAGAAAATATCTGTACATATTATAAACAGAACCAAACTTCAAGAACGTGCATTGATAGTTAACTATTCACACTGTTTACTGTCATTATGTACACCGTGCACTGTCATTACATACTGTGTGCTGTCTTTATTCTATTAAGGTAGCAATGGAGACAAAGATGGTGGAACAGATAGAGATATTAAATAAGAACACAGAAGGCTTGAGGAGCTTTAGTAGCACTAGGAAATGTGTGGAAGTCAAAGGACATTAATTAAACTGAGCACCAAACTTAGAGTGTTTCATTCCAATGTTAAATTGGTGCCACAGTAAGGGTCAGAAGCAATTACTAAAAAACTATAAACATTCAATAACTGATGTCTGATCAGAGCGGCTCTGAGAACAGGCTAACGAAACTAGAACATTATATACAACAATAAGACAGAGACAAACATCTTTCCTCGGTCATGTGATGAGAATAGAGGCATTGGAGAACATCGTAACAACTGGAAAGATCGAGGGGAAGAGAGGCAGAGGTAGACCAAGAGAAGTGATGCTGGATGGATTGAGACGGTGGCATGGAGGAATATCAGCAGCAGAGTTGATCCAGAAAACCAAAGACCGAGATCTATGGAGAGCCATGAACGCCTACGCCAGCCGGCACGGCACTTGATGATGATGATGATCGGAGCGGTGGACAAGTGATATGAAGGAATCACAAAGTCTAGCTCATGGCAAGCACTAAACAGATTCCAGTGAATCAAAAGATAGAACAGCTTGGGGGGTGAGTGGGTCAAGGGCCTATGCCTCAATTGGGGGGGGTGGGGGTGTTTCTGGGGAGACAAGAGAAGAAGAAAAGTATTACAATGTGATGACATAATGTGCACAGTTGTGATATAATGTATACGTAGGTCAGCATGGCCGAATGGATAAGAACTGTGTTCTCAAACATCCGGTGTGCTGATGCCGAGGTAAGGGGTTCAACCCCTACACGGGACAGCTAGACTAAAATGTTGACCTATCTGCTTTGACTTGGGGATGTAAATTACAAGCACCTCTGAAGTTGGAGTGGGTTCGCCTGATGGCGAGGGACATTGTTAATAAGGAAAGCTAATCCACACGCAAAATTCAGTCCAGCACTACTAGAAGTAGTGTGTATGGACTACGCTTGAGTTCAAAGCGAGTGAGCGCAAAATAAAAAAATATATACTGTAGACTACTGTGGCAGCAATCGGTAACACTGAGAGTGTATGTGGGAAAGGTTGTGAGTAAAGAAATCCACTTGCCCACACAACTACCACTCAGCGTTCAGGTTTAGGGATTCTGATGTCATTACCATCAACCCTGAACCTACCTGGCATTGGAACCCGGGGCAGTGAAATGTGTGATCCATATCCCAACCTGTCAGTGGCTGGTTTCTCCATACTGCCTGCCTGATACTAGATTATCACCATTACAACTGCCTTCTTCTTCTTCTGTCCTTGGTCCACCACTGAGGCACTGAGGCATAGGTCCTCGACCATGTCCTGCCTAGTCCTCTTGTATGTCACTGTCTCATGCAGCTGTGTCATGATGTATCCTTCTCTGCCTGTAAGTATCTTCTCTGTGTATATTTAGGTCTCCCTCTAAGTATCTTCTCTGTGTATATTTAGGTCTCCCTCTAAGTATCTTCTCTGTGTATATTTAGGTCTCCCTCTAAGTATCTTCTCTGTGTATATTTAGGTCTCCCTCTAAGTATCTTCTGTGTATATTTAGGTCTCCCTCTAAGTATCTTCTCTGTGTATATTTAGGTCTCCCTCTAAGTATCTTCTCCGTGTATATTTAGGTCTCCCTCTAAGTATCTTCTCCATGTATATTTAGGTCTCCCGCTAAGTATCTTCTCCATGTATATTTAGGTCTCCCTCTAAGTATCTTCTCTGTGTATATTTAGGTCTCCCTCTAAGTATCTTCTGTGTATATTTAGGTCTCCCTCTAAGTATCTTCTCTGTGTATATTTAGGTCTCCCTCTAAGTATCTTCTCTGTGTATATTTAGGTCTCCCTCTAAGTATCTTCTCCATGTATATTTAGGTCTCTCACTAAGTATCTTCTCCATGTATATTTAGGTCTCCCTCTAAGTATCTTCTCTGTGTATATTTAGGTCTCCCTCTAAGAATCTTCTCCATGTATATTTAGGTCTGCCCCTAAGTATCTTCTCCATGTATATTTAGGTCTGCCCCTAAGTATCTTCTCCATGTATATTTAGGTCTGCCCCTAAGTATATTCTTCATGTATATTTAGGTCTCCCTCTAAGTATCTTCTCCGTGTATATTTAGGTCTCCCTCTAAGTATCTTCTCCATGTAAATTTAGGTCTCCCTCTAAGTATCTTCTCCATGGATATTTAGGTATGCCTCTCAGTATCTTCTCCATGTATATTTAGGTCTCCCTCTAAGTATCTTCTCCATGTATATTTAGGTCTCCCTCTAAGTATCTTCTCCATGTATATTTAGGTCTCCCTCTAAGTATCTTCTCTGTGTATATTTAGGTCTCCCTCTAAGTATCTTCTCTGTGTATATTTAGGTCTCCCTCTAAGTATCTTCTCTGTGTATATTTAGGTCTCGCTCTAAGTATCTTATCAGTGTATATTTAGGTCTCCCTCTAAGTATCTTCTGTGTATATTTAGGTCTCCCTCTAAGTATCTTCTGTGTATATTTAGGTCTCCCTCTAAGTATCTTCTCTGTGTATATTTAGGTCTCCCTCTAAGTATCTTCTCTGTGTATATTTAGGTCTCGCTCTAAGTATCTTCTCTGTATATATTTAGGTCTCCCTCTAAGTATCTTCTGTGTATATTTAGGTCTCCCTCTAAGTATCTTCTGTGTATATTTAGGTCTCCCTCTAAGTATCTTCTCTGTGTATATTTAGGTCTCCCTCTAAGTATCTTCTCTGTGTATATTTAGGTCTCCCTCTAAGTATCTTCTCTGTGTATATTTAGGTCTCCCTCTAAGTATCTTCTCTGTGTATATTTAGGTCTCCCTCTAAGTATCTTCTCCATGTATGTTTAGGTCTCCCTCTAAGTATCTTCTCTATGTATATTTAGGTCTCCCTCTATCTTCTCCATGTATGTTTAGGTCTCCCTCTAAGTATCTTCTCTGTGTATATTTAGGTCTCCCTCTAAGTATCTTCTCTGTGTATATTTAGGTCTCCCTCTAAGTATCTTCTCTGTATATGGTTAGGTCTCCTCTATTTCACTTGTCCTGAAGATTCCAGAGAAAGAACTTTTTTTGTTGTATTATTTTCAGGTTTTCTCAATGAGCATCCTATCTCAACATGCATCCTATGTAAACATGTATCATATCTCAGCATGTATCCTATCCCAACCCAGCATCTTTACCCCCACACCTCTTGACTTAACTGGTATTTTGTCTAGTTGTCTCTGAGCTCCACGTTGGTGACTTTGTCCTACCATATTAGTCCTATTTGACACAAGCACCAAGTAATGAATGTTTGTAGTTTATCAGCAAATGTTGTATACCTTACAGTGATCTCTATTTAAAACAGTCAGAAGCCTTTTCCTCCAAGGGTCGTGCGTCTCTGCCTAACTTCCTAAATCTTCCTTGCACACACACAGGCGAAAAAAGCATGATTGCAGTATTTGTGTGTGCCTTCCATTAACCTACAGAAACTCGCTGTGCATGAAGTAGTTAAGCCAAATGCCTTCAGCTTTGAAGGTAGTGGGTTCGTTTCCAGACTCCGTTTAATTCATGAGTGCGATTTCTCGGATACTCCTCAGGGTTGTCACTGGAGCTATGGAATGTGTGCTCTGTGCGACTCTTTGGTAGATGCTTGGAGGAAAGTGACTGAGCCATATGGGATAAAAACTGGATGCAATGAAGTCATGCCTGTAAACCTAGAGAAACTTGTATGGGTGTCATACTGTCATGTGGAAGTCTGTGGCAATGAAAGGGCAGATAGGCTGTCTTCCAGAGCATCAATACTGGACAAATTAACAAATCTTCAATCCTGCAAGTGGACAGGGAATGAGGTGTGTGTAGTGATCATCATGCAATGAGACGACAATGTGCAGACTGAAGAGACATCACATACAGACTGGAATCAGTGCCACATGTTGACTGGGTGAACATGTTAAATGTGTATCCAACTAGAGTGTACGGGGGGTAATCAGCATCCATAAACTTGAATACAGCTTATACAGGCCGAGCCCTTATGGGTGTGCACTGACTGCCATGTTTTTACTTCTGTTAACAAATGAACCAAAACCTTTCCAGAAATGCCAAGAACAGAACACAAGCTTATCTAATTACCTTTGTTCACTCACTCATTCATCCGACCAAACTGTCCCCTTCCAAGACATAAGTATCTGGATATTCTTGGTTTGTTTTTACACATCCACACACATGCCGTCTTCACCATACCAAGTCAAAGCCATCAGGACAGCCGACGGGCAATGAAACCCCAGCTTGCTACAGCTACAAGCTAGTATGCTCCTAATTCTTCCACACCGCCCTGAGTTAACAGAGTGACATCATGCTGTGCAACATCTTAATTACCAAACCCAAACATCATTACACACTACAAGAATGCAGAATCCTGTTTTGATCTCCTTCTGCTTCTTATTTAGATGCCTGGTCTAGAGCAGACGTAGATGACCAAGACCCTCTAATCCTCTCCATTATCTGATATTTTGTTGAGGCTGGTCTTGCTTATACTATTACTTGTTGCTCAGTTGTTTACACTTTCCATATACATCTTTCTGTCTTTCTATGCTTCTCTTGCCCAGTATTTTCACACAAAAAGCAAAAGCCTTTGTCCCACCTCCTCTATTGAAACACCTTATAAATGTCATTTGTCTTTTCCTGATGGCTTTGTTGAGTCATCTTGTAACACCCACAGCTTTCAATAACTCAGTCTTTTCTCCCTCATCCACAATATTCTCAACATTCTTCACAAAAACCACATCTCTGCTGCTTCCTCCAGATTCATTTCATTACTCATTGCCCGGCATCTGGGTTGCGGACGAAACATCCATATTTCATGAAATACTGATGAGAAGTTGCAAATTCATAAAGTAACTATCAGAAGATTCTGGTTTTATATAAAAAAATTAACGAACGAATAACAAATAATATACACAAATAACAAATAATACACGCTCCATTTAGAATGCTGATTGTGTCTATCAACAATAAAACTCAAAGTTTATTTTGGCATAATTATCCCCCCCCCCCCCCCTCCTCTCTCTCTTCTCTCTCACATAAACACACGCATTTGTGGCTGCAGAATCTATTTGGCGCTTGAATAACAATTATTATAGATAGTTAACTGTGAATGTTCTAATCACTCTGTCACCAGAGGTTCCTCTATGGTAAATACAATGTTCTGTTCACAATGGAGTTACATAATCATTTCAACACCCACTGATATAACCACATTGATGGTTATTATAATTGATGGTTGTTATAATAAATGCAAAATCCAGTCACATAACCACTTTGGTTGGTGGTTACTGTAATCTTTACAAAAACATACATCATCAGCTGTTCCATAAAGGATTGTGCCCATAAATTACCAGGGCCCATAGGAGAAATTACAAAACCAGGTTACATGACCGCTTTGATTGTTACTGTGATCATTACTAAGCAATGTTACATATCACTTGAGCACACAAAACAAAGACACTATGACAAGTTAGAAGAGGGAAAATAGTAAGACTGAGAACTGATCACCTCCATCTATCTCACAAAGCTAAAGGAATCATTGTTGAAGCAACAAAGTGCATGCTCTGTGCTCGATGTCAACTGCAAAAGAGAATTCTGAGTGTCCTGCGTGCAGTGATGTCGTATTTAGGCCCAACTCACAAAGCAAGTTTGTGAAATGAAGATTGGTGAGATCTCTCATGGGAAAACAGATCATGGACATAGTGGTCAGTTCATGGACAACCCTCTATCTCATGGGAAGATACACCCTGGACCTAGTGGTCGGTTGGTGGACAATCCTCTATCTCATGGGAAGATACACCCTGGACATAGTGGTCGGTTGGTGGACAATCCTCTATCTCATGGGAAGATACACCCTGGACATAGTGGTCGGTTGGTGGACAACCCTCTATCTCATGGGAAGATACACCCTGGACATAGTGGTCGGTTGGTGGACAATCCTGTCTCATGGGAAGATACACCCTGGACATAGTGGTCGGTTGGTGGGCAATCCTGTCTCATGGGAAGATACACCCTGGACATAGTGGTCGGTTGGTGGACAATCCTGTCTCATGGGAAGATACACCCTGGACATAGTGGTCGGTTGGTGGACAATCCTGTCTCATGGGAAGATACACCCTGGACATAGTGGTCGGTTGGTGGACAATCCTGTCTCATGGGAAAATACACCCTGGACATAGTGGTCGGTTGGTGGACAATCCTGTCTCATGGGAAAATACACCCTGGACATAGTGGTCAGTTAGTAAAACAACACACTGTCTTTACGTGTCGCAAATCAAACGATGGAAGGAGGTGGGGGAATGTGAGTACCGTAATGGTAAGAGACAGAAAATGCCAGCGATTTATTGCAGCCCGTAGGTGATGTCACAATGGATGCCAGCCTCATGAAAACAACCATACAGAGTTGGAGGGAGATGGAGGTGGGTAAGGGGGGTTGGTAGATGTGTGTGTGTGACAGAGAAAGAGTGTGTGTGCGAGAGAAAGGATGGGGTAAAAGCTGATGCAATAGTGATGACAATCCTTTCACATGTAACCTGATTATAATAGAACTACAGGCATTCACTTTGATCTCCTTTTATTACATTTTTACATGAGAAATGAATTCACAGGCATTGATGAACACTCACTGAATACAAGGAAACAATATAGCAATCATGGAATCAGGAAAATTGGTACGGTGACGGACTCAACCACCTCGCTGCCAAAAGAGAAAAAGACTTTCGCTGAAACAAGCATGTTTATTTCAACACATAATCAGCTGGAAAGACATTCGAAACAAGGAGTCATTGCTGACTATGTCCATCATTCATCTGGAATTCTTCTGTTTGGATTTCCAGTCAACATGAGGGTGACTATGGCAACAGATACTGTTCATGCGAGGTTTAGCAGCCAATTTTCAGGAAGTTTACAGCCAAATAACATCATCCTCCTGTTGGCCATAGACTGGGAAATCTAGAAAATTCAGTGATACATGTGATCTATCACAATCTATCAATTACATCATTACAACAGATAGAGTGATACATTTAATCTATCTCTGATCTGTTAATCTCATCATTACACCAGATAGAGTGATACATTTAATCTATCACTGATCTGTTAATCTCATCATTACACCAGATAGAGTGATACATTTAATCTATCACTGATCTGTTAATCTCATCATTACACCAGATAGAGTGATACATTTAATCTATATCACTGATCTGTTAATCTCATCATTACACCAGATAGAGTGATACATTTAATCTATATCACTGATCTGTTAATCTCATCATTACACCAGATAGAGTGATACATTTAATCTATCACTGATCTGTTAATCTCATCATTACACCAGATAGAGTGATACATTTAATCTATCACTGATCTGTTAATCTCATCATTACACCAGATAGAGTGATACATTTAATCTATCACTGATCTGTTAATCTAATCATTACATGAGATAGAGTGATACATTTAATCTATCACTGATCTGTTAATCCCCATCATTATACCAGATAAAATGATACATTTAATATACCACTGATCTGTTAATCTCATCATTACACCAGATAAAGTTATACATTTAATATACCACTGATCTGTTAATCTCATCATTACATGAGATAGAGTGATACATTTAATATACCACTGATCTGTTAATTTCATCATTACACCAGATAGAGTGATAAATTTAATGTACCACTGGTCTGTTAATCTCATCATTACACAGACACGCAGTGATGCATTTAATCTATTGACTGGTCGGACACATCAATACAAGGTCACACAGTGATGCATTTAATCAATCATTGATCTGCCAGTCTCATCACAACAAAAAATACTATATTTAATATATCGTCAGGCCGTCAGTTTCACCGTAACAGGTAAAATGATACACTCCCTTAATGCTAATTATAAAATGTGTAAATGTATATATATATATATATATCTGCAAGTTACCAAAACAGAATGTATAATAATTAAAAACACAAAAACCATCAAAGTAGATGCAGTTTAAAGCCAAATAAAATATAAATGACTAGTTTTACTGGGTGAGGAATGTCCGAAAGCATCACAACAAATGAACTATAACTTTATCATTGTGTTATAGAACTCAGAAAAATGCAGAAAGCAACTGCTCTAAACACCAGAAATAGTCAGTTGTCTGTTATGCGCTGCAATCTGCGCCAGGTTTTTGCAAGGGATCCCCTTCAGTTCACTATTCAAGCACAGGAAATAACACAGAAGTTGGCTATCAAAAACGAAGGCCTTGAGACATTATGATTTGGTTGAGTTTTTCCTCTTTGGCTCTCCTCAAATGGCAAAGCTGTAGGAAAGCAAAAAAAATAAGTTTGGTTAAGCAAGTTTAAACAATCTGGACTATGCATTTGTGAAGGTTTGCAAAATACATTTTTTCTGATTCAGGAACATATTGTTTTGGCACAAGGAAAATATAATGAGGATGTCACCAAACTGGAATATTCATGACTTTGTTTTTGATGTAGCTATAATAATATTTGTTATGTGCAGATGTGTACAGACTGACAAATAAATATGCAGAATACAGATGTGTGGTACATTTCATCATCATCAACTGAGATGCGTTGAACGATTTGATCAAGCCTGTGGCTCAGTACATCCAACTTCAACAAGTAAGTTGTAAGGTTTGCTTTCCCTGGCCTATGACTGTCCCCAGTTTACCCACAAGGCAACAGGTTTGTGCATCACTTCATCTAGTCCTTGTCCCTTTGACTGTCCCCAGTTTACCCACAAGGCAACAGGTTGATGTATCACTTCATCTGGTCCCTGTCGCTGTGACTGTCCCCAGTTTACCCACAAGGCAACAGGTTTGTGTGTCACTTCATCTGGTCCCTATCCCTTGACCTATCCGACATGGGAGACTCTACCAGGGATGAACTTCTGTTGTCATAACTCTTGAAGTCACTAGAATATGCAAATCCCTCTCCAGGCCAAAGAGGTTCACAACAGAATAAAAATGCAGAATATATTTTAACATTTTTTTTTCAATCGCTCGCTTTGAACCCAAGCGTAGTCCATACACGTGCTACTACTTCTAATGTACTGGACTGATTATTCCTTGTGGATTAGCTTTCCCTATTATCAGTATCTCTTGCCATCAGGCGAACCCCCTCCGACTTCTGAGGTACTTGTAATTTGTCCCCAAGTCAAGGACGAGGGGTTAACATTTTAGTCCCACTGATCAGTGTAGGGGTTGAACCCGCTACCTCAGCATTCACATATCGGAAGTTTAAGAGTGAGAGATTTTTCCATTCGGCCATGCCTACCTCCTGTAGTACATTTGAAATGACTGGGTGTGTTTGTACCCTGAAATGACTGGGTGTGTTTGTACCCTGAAATGACTGGGTGTGTTTGTACCCTGAAATGACTGGGTGTGTTTGTACCCTGAAATGACTGGGTGTGTTTGTACCCTGAAATGACTGGGTGTGTTTGTACCCTGAAATGACTGGGTGTGTTTGTACCCTGAAATGACTGGGTGTGTTTGTACCCTGAAATGACTGGGTGTGTTTGTACCCTGAAATGACTGGGTGTGTTTGTACCCTGAAATGACTGGGTGTGTTTGTACCCTGAAATGACTGGGTGTGTTTGTACCCTGAAATGACTGGGTGTGTTTGTACCCTGAAATGACTGGGTGTGTTTGTACCCTGAAATGACTGGGTGTGTTTGTACCCTGAAATGATGAACAACTGTATTGAAACAATGCCTCTGACAACATGCAAATGTAAACTTGTGCATCTCTAAACAGTTTCCTGGCACCATGTTACATCGGATGTGTTTGTATTTCTTTGTCTTCTTTGTTCATCTTTCGATGGCAGCATGTCACACCTAGTTAGACATTTCTCTAACATTGATGTCTGTGTGTCTGACTTTGGCTTTCGTGCATGCAAGGTTGATTTCCGCTAGATAGATTCCATCCAGGGTATCATGTGATATTATTAGAAATCAATGGTTCTTGTAAACATGTCCAGTCCTATGCTGGGATTTGAACCCAATAACTTCTAGGCCTGAGGAGGATACAGTAAATTCTCAGCCAAGACACTAATGTGTTATAACAGCTTAGCCACTGTAAAACTAAATACTGAAAAATAGTTAAATATCTGAACTCTTTGTGTAAGTGCTCAAAAATCTATCAGTTTATAGGCAGACTTTTTTGGGGGTAAATTTCAGGTAATGGTTGACAACACTAACTTGAACTTGCTGTGTTTGTTTTCACTGATTCATTCAGCATACTTTTTAAAAACAACACAACGACATATTCATGCAATACTTACAGTTCGTTTTTCTAGGAAACTTTTCATAAACTCATCTATGTCCATTTCTTCTGCAATAGTTAAAACAAAAGACCATAAAGCGTTACAAAAAGTAGACAACAAGTGAACTGAAACAGACTATACCATCAAGGGAAAGGATATGATGTAACCCAGAAAACCAATCAAGCAAACAAAACAATGAACAACCAGGACATAAACCCGTGTTCTGTGACCTAAAACTCACAAACAAAGCTGACGTGCTAAACTGACAGTACATACTTGGCCATTCAGGCACAGAGCAGTTTAGAGACAGGTCACATGTTAGGCGCAAAGCAAACAAGCAAGAACCTAATACCAGCATAAATATTTATGACAAGTACTTTACATCAACTAAACATTATCATCCCATGTCCGATACCTATATCTCAAGTGTATTTTCAATGAATTTTGCAATCGTCTGAGGACGTGTCTGTTTAAGTAAGAACCAATTTTAGATGTGGAACAATGGCATCCTTTATGGCAGAATCAAATCCCTCCATTTTGTTTCAGTCAGCCATCTTATATCACCTGCTAATGATCATATTACTGCTAATTTTGTGATCAGTCAACCGCTGTTCCAGAACTGTTCCTTTTTTGTTCGCAATCAGACATTGTGGATCAACTCAAAACAAATCTATTAGTGTTCACAATCAGCCACTGTGAATCACTGTTCCATTTTTATTCGCAATCAGTCATTATGAACCACTTCACTATCGCTCTATTTGTGTCACTGTGACTGTGACAATCCGTCACTATGAATCACTTCAACACTCTTCAATTCTTTTTCGCAATCAGTCTCCTCACCATAGTTCTATTTGTGTTCACAATTATTATCATGGATCAGCTCACCAATGTTCTATCTGTCTTAGCAATCTGCCCTGGTGGATCACCTCACAAATGTTCTATCTATCTCAGCAATCTGCCATGGTGGATCACCTCACAAATGTTCTATCTCAGCAATCTGCCATGGTGGATCACCTCACATTTGTTCTATCTATATTAGCAATCTGCCATGGTGGATCACCTCACCAATGTTCCATCTGTCTTCACTATCAACCATGGTGGATCACCCCACCAATGTTCTACCTGTCTATGCAATCTGCCATGGTGGATCACCTCACAAATGTTCTATCTGTCTTAGCAATCTGCCATGGTGGATCACCTCACAAATGTTCTACCTGTCTATGCAATCTGCCATGGTAGATCAGCTCACAAATGTTCTATCTGTCTTAGCAATCTGCCATGGTGGATCACCTCACAAATGTTCTACCTGTCTATGCAATCTGCCATGGTAGATCACCTCACAAATGTTCTATCTGTCTTAGCAATCTGCCATGGTGGATCACTTCACCAATGTTCTATCTGTCTTCACTATCAACCAAGGTGGATCACTTCACCAATGTTCTATCTGTCTTCACTATCAACCATGGTAGATCACCTCACCAATGTTCTATCTGTCATCACTATCAACCATGGTAGATCACCTCACCAATGTTCTATCTGTCATAGCAATCTGCCACGGTGAATTACCTCACCAATGTTCTATCTGTCTTAGCAATCTCCCATGGTGGATCACCTCACCAATGTTCTATCTGTCTTCACTATTAACCATGGTAGATCACCTCACCAATGTTCTATGTCTTAGCAATTTGCCATGGTGAATCACCTCACCAATGTTCTATCTGTCTTCACTATTAACCATGGTAGATCACCTCACCAATGATCTATGTCATAGCAATCTGCCATGGTGGATCACCTAACCAATGTTCTATCTGTCTATGCAAGACCCTTTCACATGCTTCAAGACACATTGGGTATATGGAGGGGCGAAACCCATATGTGTAGACCAACCAGCACTTGCTGGCTGATGTGCTCAGTTACTCCGCCGGCCGCCTTTACTTTCTGAGGCATTGTCTGGTATCCATTTAAGGCTGGGTTGAACTGGGAGCCCAGGTGAATTTTTAAAATGTGAATCTCTCTGGATACGGATTCAAACCATGACCATGAGGCTGACAGGCGAGCACCCTAGCCATAAACCAAACAAATTTAAACTGATTGAACATAACCTATAGAACAAAACTATGAATCCAGATTCCAATTTCACATAGCAACTGAAGATATAAACACATTCTCTCAAAGAATTGTTTATAATGATAATTTGAATGAAATTCATATTATCTTTCCAATTTTTATTGTTTTGAATTCAATGCTACTCACTGTCTAAAAACTGTTCGGCTATTTTCTCGGACTCCTCGTCTGCCTCCATGACAGCCACCTTCAGGTTAGTTTGTATGTGTGAGGGGTGGTACTGATCTGATAGTGCCAGATGACGCTCACACAGGTTCTCAAACTCCATCTGCAGCTCATCCAGTTCTGTATTCTGTGAGTGCAATATTCAACAATTAAGTACATCAACAGGATGACAAATATACCTATGTCTGCATAATGACAGATAATAAATTGCATGTTCACACCAACCCTATGCTGCCAAAGTCAAACTTGGACATTATCCAAATCACACTTATGTAAAATCAACACCTGTGAGATGAGAGGCTTGAGGAGAGCTGCCAATTTAACAATCCGAAAGCGAGTAGGAAATGATGTTATCAGACAGACAGTGAGTTCAACACTTTGTGCCACATTTAATGAAAGACAGAAAATCATATGGTATGACCATCTCGTTAGAATGAAACGCTATCACCTACCAGCACTGGCCATAAATTAGAGAACATGGATTGACGACATCAAAGACGTTCTACAAGTGCACGGAATGACATTATCCAGTCCCACCCATTGGGTGCTGGAATATGAATTATTCCTCCCCACGACACTTGATGGCAAAAGTGGAAGATGATGATGATGATGATGATGATGATGATGATGATGATGATGATGATGATGAACAGAATGACAATAATGCTGTCAGAAAGGAAACATACAACATATGCCAAATATATTAAAGAGACCTGCGTTATACACGTATCTATAATTTGCCAAGAAGTCACACTGGCATAGTGGCTAGTACATTAGCTTAGCAAGACAGCTAACCCCTGTTCAATCCCCAGGAGTGGCAGGATTTTTTGTTTGTTCCCGAATGATTGTGGGATCAACATTAAATTTATGGACACTTGTACACGACTTGCGATGTACTGGGTACATGGTGCTAGTCCCATATTTGTATACACCAATCTACACCTGATGGGTGATAGGGTCAATATTACACCAGCCATCTTTACTTCCTAGGACCTTTCCTGGCACCCATTTTTAGGATGGGTCAATTAATTTTGTGTAAAACTACCTTGACTGAAGCTGTAATCACATGGGTACCACACAACTCTTAATACACTTCTGGGAATTGTGTTGTAAGGAAAACCTTTGAGGAAGGGAACTGATCATCCCACCTCAGTATGCCATGCTTTAAAATATGTGAAGGCCTAACATTTCAATGCCTATGTGTGGCATCTGCCATGTGAACTGCCTATACATGTTTTTTTTTAAATACGGATGGATATGAATAGGCAGATGAGCTTGCAAAGGGTGGAAAGAAGCTCAGTGGTATCCATCGCAGAGCTTTCAGGAAGTGAAGACACTCATTAAAGAAGCAATGAGATGGAGAAGCTCAATCACATTCACCCAGAGCTTTCAGGAAGTGAAAGAAGCAACGAGGTGGATAGAAGCTCAGCTACATCCCTCGCAGAGCTTTCAGGAAGTGAAGATACTCATTAAAGAAGCAATGAGGTGGAGAGAAGCTCTGTCACATCCATCACAGAGCTTTCAGGAGGTAAAGACCTTAACCCTTTACAGGGCAGATGCTTGTCTGTTTTTTAGCCCTGAACGGGCAAGATTTTTTCAGGTTCGGTAAAATTTCGGGTCACGTTAGTAAAAACATCACAAATAAGGTGTTAGTCAACCGATTTTAGTTAAATAAACAACACAATGAAGGGAAAAGCATGCAGAATATGTTTCTCATGTGATTGTTGTCGGTAATCTATATATGAACACAAATATTTATGAAATACGGCATGTTGTTTGTGATTTTCCGTCACCTATACGGCAATTTACAAACACATTTTCAGAATCATAATCACTTTCTTTAACCCTTTACAGGGCATAGCGGCCGTTAGCGGCCGATCGCTTAAACGAGCGTATCGTCCGATTACGTCCGATACTATTATGCATTGTAAAAACGTGATCTCTCGGCTTTCCGACACTTCCGACAGCTACTTTCGCTTTCGCCGATAGCTTGACAACGTGGCCGCCATTTGTAAATGCGTTACTTTGAATTTGTGAACGGACTTTTACTGACTTTTTTGGATTGTTTTCGGGACTTTTATGCTGTTTTTCAAAGCAGATTTAGGCGATTCTTCAAGTGATAGCCGAGATTTCGCTAGGTTCAATTTAAATTACATTAAAGGGTACGAAGCTGACTATTAATCGGAGCTAGATATCAGTGCAAAGCGTTACTTTGCATTAGCAGTCTGAGTCGGACTTTAAAGAAAGTGATTATGATTCTGAAAATGTGTTTGTAAATTGCCGTATAGATAACGGAAAATCACAAACAACATGCCGTATTTCGTAAATATTTATGTTCATATATGGATTACCAACAACAATCACATGAGTAACATATTCTGCATGCTTTTCCCTTCATTGTGTTGTTTATTTATCTTGGCTATTACTTGAAGAATCGCCGAAATCCGTTTTGAAAAACAGCGTAAAAACCCCGAAAACTATAAAAAAAAAGTCCGTAAAAGTCCGTACAAATTCATAGTAGGCACTTTACAAATGGCGGCCACGTTGTCAAGCTATCGGCGAAAGCGAAAGTAGCCGTTGGAAGTATCGGAAAGCCGAGAGATCGCGTTTTTACAATGCATAATAGTATCGGCCGGTTTGGGACGTTTCGCCCGTTTACGGTATCATACGTAAATGGCCGTTCTGCCTTGTAAAGGGGTAAAGAAGCAATAAAAATTAAATCCAGAAACTACAAAAACTTAACATGCTGGATGAATATAAAGACTGAACATTATAGGGCTGAACTACACTAAAACTAAAAATACACTGAACAAATCAACAAAAGTGGAAAGTGATTAGGATTTACAGATGAAGTCTTTCTAGTCACAATGTTCATTCGTCACTTGATTTTTTTTGTTGGCGCTCACTCTCTTTGAACTCAAGCGTAGTCCATACACACTACTTCTAGTAGTGCTGGACTGAATATTGCGTGTGGATTAGCTTTACCTTTTAACAGTGTCCTTCACCATCAGGCGAATCCACTCTGACTTCAGAGGTTGTGACTTGATTGTCTTCTTGTCAAATCGAACCTTCCCACCATTGTTGATGAATGTACAGAAGAAATATATATTGAACACATACCTTTTTTATCACAGTTTCTTTCAGATATTCAATCTCAGGTTTCTTGGATAGATTGGTCTCTGTAGAAAACATAAAAACAATGGCTTTTCATATTGTTCAACCACATCTTGATATTGCCCACCCACATTTTCATATTGTCCACCCACATCTTGATACAGTCCACCCACATTTTCATATTATTCACCAACATCTTGATATTACCCAACCAGTTGTTCATATTGTATATATTGTATTGGGTATTGTCCCCCACATCTTGATATTGTCCACCCACATGCACTCTTCTTTTGTATACTTCCCTTCCGAACATCTTTCACCAAAGAACTTGTCACTTTGTATGCCCAAAGTAGTTTAGCAGTCTGACCACGGCCACATTCAGTCATTATTTATTCAGTTCCAGTGTTTGCAGGATTTCTGGGTTTTCTTCCCTTTCCATGAGATTTCTCGTCCAAAAGACAAATTTATTATCACACTGTGTTTATTGCATGTGTCCTTCTGTAATGTTATTTACCAATCCATCAGCTGATATTTCTCCTCGTCATCACCACCACAGCATCAGTAAACGTAAGGAAGACTAGCAGTAACAGCAACAGTAGAAGTAGGATTGATACTGGTTATCATGGTGGTAGTAGTAGCAGTGACAGCAGTAGTAGTGGTGGTAGTAATGGTGGTATTATTGGTGTTGGTAGTAGTAGTAGTAGTACTTGTAGCAGTGACTGTAGTAGTAGTGGTGATAGCAGTAGCATTATTGGTGTTGACTTTAGTAGTAGTAGTAGTAGTAGTAGTAGTAGTAGTAGTAGTAGTAGTAGTAGTAGTAGTAGTAGTAGTAGTAGTAGTAGCACTGGTAGTACTAGTGGTGGCAGCAGCAGTAGTAATAGTAGAAGCAGCAGCTGTAGTAGTAAGATAAGGAGTAGCAGGCAGGAGTAGTAGCAGTAATAACAATGACAATAACAAAACTATACACAATTCTCCAGCATACTTGCTAACTGAACACATTCTGATGAAAGACTTTCCCTTTTCTGAACAAACTTGACAAGGTCTGGAACTTTCTGAACCATTTCTGTTATTTTATCTTCATCTTCTATTAGTTCTTGAAGTTCATATAATCTAGAAAGACACAAAAACAAAATATTACCGACAACGTATATATCAGTGGTTCTCGCATATTTTCCAAGGGATTTCCAGGCTATTCAAGGCATGGCATGGGACTTCTCCAGGGTTGCAGGGAAATGACCATGTATGATTTATATATAACACAATGAACTTGACATAATCTTGGCCCAAGACCAACAAAGTTAACACTAACATCACCTTCTGGGCATTGACTTGAGATTTTTTAACAATGAAATATCTAAAACCCATTGATGGAGCATCACTAACCAGAGTCTTAATTCCAGCCAGTGTTTATGTACTGTGCTGAATCATAACCTGGCTATATCCTCATGTGTCTCTCTACAGATGTGAAGTTCCACTACAGGTCTTGCATTCACTGTTTGTTTCTGAGCTTAGAGAGGGGAAGGAAAACTTCAACACAGCCCCTAAGGAGAGGGTATTTTGGTACTGGGTAGGAAGAAAAGTCTCTACAACAACTTTACTCTGATAGATGCGAACCCTTTTCAGTGTTCAGATGACCTGAACATGGACCTGAATGTTTCAAGACCTCAAATTTCAGAGCATGCTGCCTTCATCCACTGTATGTGACATGGTATGAGGGCAGGCATTGTCATGCATCAATGACGTTTTGTCTTCCATTTTGAAATCTTTCTGCCCATTCATATACTCTCCACTAACTCAAAGAACTGTGTGCATACTTAAACATCGATCTTCTGTAGATGTAGGTTTCACACCCTCTAACTGCAAAAGATAAATAGTGTTGTTCTTCCACGGTCAAGTCGATAATGGGGCAGCCATTTTGTAATCTCTATTGCACATATGCAACTGCTCGATCCTCATTACCCCTACATGAGGTATTGCTCGAGAGCCAGTTTATGTCCTGAAATAAGATTTCTCCCCGTTGCTCATACTCTTCTATGCACTTTATAATTACATTTGTATTACTTAATGACTTTCCCGTCTATATATGATAAATGATAAAATTAAACATGATAAATTTTCACAATGACTTACTATAGTAGGAACCATTGTGGTGTCAAGAATACTATGCTTATTTATCAAGACAATTGGGTGATTCTGTCATAAGAGTTCAATCCTGAGCAGTGGCAGAATTCTGTTTCCCTCTACCAATACAGCTCTAGGGTACACCCAGCCTCATAGAATCCACACCAGATAATTGTCACATTTTTCTGATAATTATCTGGAAAGGAAAGCTGGTGAGAGAGAGAACTGACCACCCTTACTCATTACACCAAGGACCAGAATATGTGAAGGCCTACATTTCACAACCAAGGACCTTTTTACACATCTTGAGGCATACTGGGCATATAATACTAGCCCTATATTTGTATAGACCAATCAGCATTCAAAGATGTGAATAATAACATGTGTGTCACCTTTACCTCCCAGGAAAATCCATGGGACCCATGTTAGACCTGAAAGCCTAGGTCAATTTTTAAAAAGCTGCCTGGATGGAGACTCAACATGACCACGGATGAGGCAGACAAGCGAGTTAGCCACTACGCTTATACGACTCCCTGGGACAGAAAGAGATCAGCTTTATTTCTACTTGTTTAGGTCACAGAGGTCACAAGCACAGAACCAGAACTGACACTAATCAAGACATTGGAGCAGTTCTCTGTGATGTGGCCTATCCACAGACTGGGTTCCCAGTATAGCTAACATTCCAAGGATGGCCATGCCTCTCTGAAGATGTAACACTCAAGAAATATTATTGCACACCCCGCTGGAGGATAAGTCAAACTCTGCAGCATAGTCCTCACAGAGATGCTACTGTTGTCAGGAGTAAACTCTCTACACAAGTCTCACCACTATAGATTCAAGCCCTCTTCAGGATTAAAATCACCTGAACATCAAACACAAAAGTTAAGTCTTCCAATCAACCAACCAAATCAACTTGCTTCACACATTACTTACTTCATATCTTTCAGAGCTGGAAACTCAGACAAGATATTTGGAACCGAAAAAGACCCCAGCGCCGACGACTCGGACCCCACCTCACCCATTGCCCCCGAAGCTGGAGTTCGTCGAGGGGGCAGGGGAGGGGGGATCACATGTGGCTGGCTTCCAGGGAAGGGGTATGATGGTTGGCCAGGATAGCTTGCCAAAGGGGGTTGTGATGGGGTCACTGCAGATCCTATTGTTGGATTGTTAACACCTAAAATACTGGGGAAATAAAACAAAATACTGTATTAGTTTTTGTGTTTTTAACTGCAACAGAACATTTCTTTAACTGCAGCATGATTATTTCCTTAACTGCTGCATGATCATTTCTCTTAACTGCAGTATGATCATACTTTAACTGCAGCATGATCATTTCTTTAACTGCAGCATGATAATTTCTTTAACTGCAGCATGATCACTTCTTTAACTGCTGCATGATCATTTCTTTAAATGCAACAGATCATTTCTTTAACTTCTTCTTCTTCTTCTTCTTCAGCGTTCCGAGCCATTGAGGTTCTTTGCTGCAGATACAATCCGTCTCCATTCGTCTCTCTGGTGGATCTTCTCTTGCCAGTCGTTGATTCCAAGTGCTTGTAGGTCTGTATATGTATTATCTCTCCACCGTCTTCTTGGTCTACCTTGGGGTCTACGGTCATTTATTTCCTGAGTGTAAGCGAGTTTTGTTTCCCTATTATCTTCCATTCTTTCTATATGCCCCAGCCATTGTAGTCTATTAGCCTTCATGATACCAGTGATTAGCGGGGACTTAAACAGATCATAAATGTCTTTGTTACTTCTTCTTTTCCACTCTCCACTTTGTGTATCCTTAATGGGTCCAAAGATGCGTCTTAATATTTTGTTCTCAAAGGTTTGTAACAAGGCTTCGTCTCCTTTCGTTGTACTCCAGGTTTCAGAGCCATACAGCACAACTGGTCTGATCAGTGTTTTGTATATTGTGATTTTGGTGTTCTGCAAACATATCATTTCTTTAACTGCAGCATGATCGCTTCTTTAACTGCAGCATGATCATTTCTTTAACTGCAGCTTGATCATTTCTTTAACTGCAGCATAATCATTTCTTTAACAATGTTTCTCTGTGAACAAAGTGGCTTTGGGTGTAGCTCTCACCTCTACCTTAAGAGATAGCTAGTACAAGTCTAGGTGTGGACAATCACCTTTACAAAGTAATTAGTAAGCGAATAAACACAGTGTAACTGATTAGCTTGACAAGAACACACAAGTGACAATGGGTGTTACCACTAGAAAGCCTTTTTTAGCACATGAAAGAGACACTGATAAATCACATTAAAGGACTATTTTTTCAAATATTATTTAGCTGTGGGGTTTGGAGACCTCAATTTGCATGGCAAACAACAATCAAAATGCATGCCACAAGATGTGTAATTTGATTAACAGCCAAGATTCTCCTCTAAATAGTTGTTTATGTAGCTTTATCAGTGTCTTTTCTTCTACGTATGGTGCTGATGGAGGATTTCTAGCTGCAATGTTTATTCTGTCACTTGTGATTGTGTTCTTGCAAAGCTGACCAGTTTCACTGAGCATTTCTGTTGATTTACAAATTGTATACTGACAGCTTTACTGCAGTTCCTCTTCTTTGTTTCTCTTTTGAGGGGAAAGCCTCCAAACATTGTTCTTATTTATGGGAGAAGATTGAGGATTGCACTGTTTTGATCTATGGAAGAAGATTGTGGAATGCACTGTTTTGATCTATGGAAGATGATTGAAGAATGCACCATTTTGATCTATGGGAGATGATTGAAGAATGCACCATTTTGATCTATGGGAGAAGACTGAGGAATGCACTGTTTTGATCTATGGGAGATGATTATAGAATTCACTGTTTTGACCTATGGGAGAAGACTGAAGAATGCACTGCTTTGATCTATGGGAGATGATTGAAAAATGCACCATTCTGATCTATGGGAGATGATTAAAGAATGTACTGATTTAAACGATGGGAGAAGAATGAGGAATGTACTGATTTGATCTATGAGAGAAGATTGAGAAATGCACCATTTTGATCTATGGGAGAAGATTGAGAAATGCACCATTTTGATCTATGGGAGAAGATTGAGAAATGCACGATTTTGATCTATGGGACAAGATTGAGGAATGCAGTGTTTTGATCTATGGGAGAAGATTGAAGAATGCATTGTTTTAACCCTTTACAGGGCAGGACGTCCATTAGCGGCCGATTGCTTAAACGAGCAGATCGCCCGAACGCGGCCGATACTATTATGCATTGTAAAAACGCGATCTCTCGGCTTTCCGACACCTACTTTCGCTTTCGCCGATAGCTTGACAATGTGGCCGCCATTTGTAAATGCGCTACAATGAATTTGAACGGACTTTTACAGACTCTTTTTGATAGTTTTCGGGATTTTTACGCTGTTTTTCAAAATGGATTTCGGCGATTCTTCAAGTGATAGCAGAGAGTTTGCTAGGTTCAATTTAAGTGACATTAAATGGCACGAAGTTGACTATTAATCGGAGCTAGATATCAGTGCAAAGCGTTACTTTGCATTAGCAGTCTGAGTCGGACTTTAAAGAAAGTGATTATGATTCTGAAAATGTGTTTGTAAATTGCCATATAGATGACGGAAAATCACAGACAACATGCTGTATTTCATAAATATTTGTGTTCATATATGGATTACCGACAACAATCACGTGAGTAACATATTCTGCATGCTTTTCCCTTCATTGTGTTGTTTATTTAACTAAAATCGGTTGACTAACACCTGATTTGTGATGTTTTTACTAACGCGACCCGAAATTTTACCAAGCCTGAAAAAATCTTGCCCGTTCAGGGCTAAAAAATGGACAAGTGTCTGCCCTGTAAAGGGTTAATCTATGGAGAAGATTGAAGAATGCATTGTTTTAATCTATGGGAGAAGATTGAAGAATGCAGTTTTAATCTATGGGAGAAGATTGAAGAATGCATTGTTTTAATATATGGGAGAAGATTGAAGAATGCACCATTTTGATCTATGGGAGAAGATTGTGGAATGCACCATTTTAATCTATGAATATTATGTGTACTGTAAAGTATCAACTCTCATGTCTGAAACACATTCTAGAGATTTTCTCAATGTAGGAGCAGACTCTTGATGTCATACTGCACAAGTAGAGAACTGGTGTCTGCCACTTTCAAATATCCTATGTAGTGTAAATGCACTGGTAAGGATGTCTCTGAACTTGTTTTATCCATGCGGGGACATACAAATGATTACGCATATTCCTGACTCTTACTTAGTCAGGGGATAAAATATTTTGCCACATTATAATCTGTAACTTGGAAATATAGTGCTAAATTTTAGTACCATTCTTTTGTTAACAGATTAGTAACCACTCCATATGAGGGTGAACATATAATCATTTCATAAAATAGTGTTAGGGACAGGCCATGTTTGAATATAAATTCATGAACAATGAAACGCGTGATGTAAATGCATGTTCGGATAGGATTCACTCCGCATCGCCTCACCGTAGTAGAAACAGAAGTGAAGATTGATGTGAATAAATTGCTTGCAATATTCAGAAGACTGGACCATGCGGCATAAGTTATTCTTATAAATACCCTCCGAATAATAGCAGTCATTGGCAAAACATATCACAGCGATTACTATCCTCATGTGCTGTACGCAATGGGGGAAAACAATGGATGTTTTAGTTCATGAAGATAATTCAAAAACCTAGGCTCCCTGCATCATCATTATGATTATTATGTATGATTATCATGTACTTAATATCAGAGAAATGTACATGTATGTTTTTTTTGGTATGAGAATTTTCTCTGTTCTGATTGTTACTTTTTACTGTGGGAATATACATTTTAATGTTGCACCTTGGGACATGAGGATGTTGATAGAAGAATTCATGTGTATGTCAGTACTTAAAAAGCCAATGGTGAATAGTCTTGACCTAGTGATGATTATAGTGCCGAAATGAAGACGCGGCATTAGAAACCACAGGGATTCTGTATAGGCTATTCTCTTCAAGTAATGAGAGAGACAATGTCAACATGTTGGATGGACAGAATGACTTCACCCATCCAATAGTCCCAGTAACAACAGAACAAAATATAAGTGAGAAAATACCTTACTCACTATGAAGAGTCAGAATGGCTCTACTCAGCAATGAGGGACAGTGGAACATGGACACCCACTCCTTTCCCCTTCTCCCCTTGTTGTTTTGTATTTGTGTTTGTAATTGTGTTGTAAACCTTTTACCATAACACAGTAGGTTAATGCTAGTGTTGTATTCTTTGTCATCCCTTTTCTATAGAAGAGAAGCAGGTGGTGGTTGAATTTGGTGGGACTATATCACTAACACTGGATCCTGGGTAAACAGCCATAAAGTGAATGTCCAAACCATAGTCTGGATCTAGCCATACCTCAATGTTTACTGCGGCGCTCAATAGCTCCATAGCGAGCAACAGATAAATTAGAAGACAACTGACGGGTGAGAAGTCCTATTTTAGTAGGAACATCCCACATGTGGACTTCAAGATCTAATAATCTACAAAGATGAAGATCAACAGAGTAACGGACAACAGTGTATCGTCTGCTTTACGTCTGAGAAGTATCACCTATACGCCTTATCACTCAGCAAAATCAGTGAAACTGGGACAATCCTACAAGTTACTAAAACTAGCAACAGTGAAAGCCCTTCAACTGTTGGTTGGATTACCAAGTTAATATCCACAATGGATAAGTCTTCGAAAGAACATCTCACAGCTGCAAAAGGCAAACATAAGGTTTCAGCCATGCAACCCCAAGTTCTAGCTATGAACACCAACTCAAAATGGGAGAAGACACTGAACCACATAAGCCAATACAACCAAGGTACAAACTGAATATCATCTGAAACATAACTACGAAACCAGATTACCTCAAGGTTCCAAACCCTGAACACCATCAGATAAAAGACCATATGAAAGCAACTAAATGTCTCTATATCTGCAACAAGAGGAATCATCCAATTGTTTGCAAACCTGTTACTGTGCTGGATTCATTCATCTGTGCATATATGTAGGTATAGATCAATTGTGGCCCTAGTCACAGATACTACCATGAGATGCCTCTCAGTCATATAAAGTTCTACACTGGACTAGATAACAACGACTAACTCTTTGCTGGTCCAATGTCAACCTAAATGCCATGGGTTATAGACTCGCGACTTGGTGGGTGTAAAATCTTTGTTGAACTACTTGGGATTCTGATATTAAAAGCAGAGAAGCTGAATGGACGTCTACTTGGCACCATGTATGGTGAGATGGTAAAGTACCTTCTGCAGAGCTTAAGTGGAAATTCCGGAAAGTTAGGACCAACCTGAGGCCCCAAATTTCAAAAAAAGACACCGAGCCTATTGCAACAGAGTACTCGAATATTCTAGCCCGCAGAGGGATTTGTGATTGTGTGTAATTTCTATTATAAAGTATGATTTGCACCAGCCAATTACCAGTGACTAAATAGTAAGAACATAACTGAGTGCATTAATTCGGTACCCAGATAATGGGGAAAAGGATCTAATCGACAGCAAAGGTGGACCCATAACCGCACACCAGGAGATAGACTCGATTAATTAATTTAATTAGTACAAACTGCTGTTTATATGTTGGTTTTTGTTTTCTGAAGGTAACAGGTCAGTAGTTTTTTTTCCCAATGGTATATAGATGGTATAGTATTTTGACACCAACTCATTATTTTTAACAATGAGAGAATGGTAAAAGGTGTCAGAAACATGTTATTTTGGGTTCTATTTAATATCTTTATTGCCTTAATTATGAGGGAAAATGAAAGTAGACCCAATTTGTGGTTGTTATGTTGTTTGTAATAACCTGGTTTTTTCTGGGGTCACTGGGTACTATGTTGTAATACTGCATATCATTCCCATGCCTGTCTGAAAATGCATAGTGTTTATTACACCTATATATATATGTAACTGCAGATCTTGAGTTAATACCTGAACTGTTTGTCCAGAAGTGTTGTGTACATCAAGTAAATGTGGTGTCCAACAAGTGGTTGTTTATATGTTGTGAGCAATCAATATCCTTCTAGCATCTATAGTTAATTTAAAGGGTGATGAAGTGGGAAGGGAAACCTACACACAGATGCCATTGTTTCAAGGATGGAACTCTTTCCTCCTGGGATTTGTGGTAAATATCCCGGATCACCCTGCATTCTTACCAGTGACAGAGAATCAATAAAACCCCCTAGACATTTTAACGAATTATTCTCAGGAATTAAAATCCACATCCCACATGTGTGGTCCCGCCCGGTACGGACTTCACCTAGTAGTGGAGTAGTCCGTGAATTTAAAACTCATGGTAAACATCACAATTGGTGTATTATTGTGGGTACATGAATTCAGGGAAAACCTCTCGCAGGTAAACCAAGTCACTTCAGAATGTTATAGTGTTAGTAACAGACCTAATCACTCATTAGCATGAGCTGAGTCAAGTGTTATATCAACCCATAATGGCTCAGATAAATATAGGTTTTTTTGGTACAAAACTGTTCACAAGTAATATCTTGATTCTGGCAGATGCATCAGGTAGTTGGTTGTTGGATATGAGATTTTTTTTTAAAACTCATATTTTATATCTTATTGATGGGAAACTAAGTCCAGTAATGAACCTCCAGTAGTAAGGTCTCTGGGATGGTAAACTCACATAAGATAGGTAATTCAGTGAATGTTTAGAATTCATAGTCATTCCCATTTGATGTTTGAGGTATGGTTATGCTACTCTGGTATTCTCTTTAAATGGTTTAAAAGTGGTGTAGTGATGAACACACTACTATATTATGTATCCATAAGGTTTATGTTCCTACATATGAATCATGTGTTAATTAACTATTTTGTCATTGATTATCTTTGTATTTTCATGCTTGATCTGCTTGTATAATTCATGTAATATTGAAAAGTTACCAAGGCAGCAGAGAGTGATAGACAATTTTATAGATAATTAGGACAGATAAGTTAAAAATCCAATAATTTTTTTTTAAGGGAAAAATTTAATCAACAAATGATTCAGTAGTACACTAAATAATACCTGAGAGATGAATTAAACCAGGGGAAAATAGCAGTAACTAAAGTAAATGAACTAAGGTTAAGGCCTAAACCACCACTTGCAAAAATGTAGACATAGTTAATGGAAGGGAAGGAATATTGTAAGAATTTGCAGTATTTAGGGGCACCCTAATTTAATCCTTTTTTTCATAGGACATAACATGTTCTACAACACCGGTAGTAAAGTAAAGTGAATAAATGATGGATACTTAGGAAGAAAAGCCATACCGACACTTATTCTACTCCACCGGTGATATGAGTAGTATTATTAACTAACTCAGATGGCCCATATGTTAATAAATAGGGTCAACCAAAATATTCACCTGGTGATGTAAGTGAAACTGATCAACTCACTTACTGACCCAACAGAATATAAGGTAGTTCTTTAAATTATCCACCCCGATTCCATTATTAATGGTAGCGGAAACAGACCATATAGGCATGTAGGAGGTATAATTAAAGAATTAACTAATAAATTGGAATTTCCAGTTTAATTCTCATTAAGTGAAATGTTCACAATGAGAAATCCTCATCAAAAAGAGGAATGAAACAGCTTTTAGTTAGCGATTAGCTTACGTAAAGTTATTTCAATAATTGCCTAACTAACATTAATATTCTCATAAGGGAAGAATTAAGAAGGGCAAAAATAAGTGGTACAATAGAGGCGCGCGACTCAATTGTATTTTCTTTAAAACTAACCGAGTAACTAAATTCTAGATAATGCTCGAAGTCTACTAATAGGTAGATGAATCAGAAATCAATCGCAAGGCGAAACAGATTTCTACATCTCAGTTCTGACTAGGATTATATGCCAGCATTAAATATGTGAAAGCAGATCCAGACTAACAGAGATTAGCTTAAATAACTGATACGAATCAGTAAAAGCAACAATTAAATAAACAACTCTTGAAATAGATGCTGTTTATAAATAGGACGACCTCCTTGACGTGAAGACAGGGGAAACGCCTAAAACTTATACAGTGAACCCATGCTAGGAAAATGGAATATAGCTGTGTAAAAACCAAGCAAATTGGAGCAGATAGCTGAAGAATTGCTTGATATTTACTAGAGTAGGAATTTCAATCAGGAATCCAGCTAGTAAATTATATAACAGTTCAAAGATAGACCTTAGTCAATCTAAATAAATCCAGAGTTTCCACGTATTAAACGGATGAAAACAAAACTGGAGAGAAACATTAAGAGTACCTTACCTGTTATCCCGAGGACACAACTCAGGAGACGCCAGTATGAGAGGGATATACAGATGTAACAGTAATTTTACTAAGACTAGTAATCCACATTCATAACTGGAAAGTGAACCAGCAACTTGATTGTCTGGAAGACTATCACAGGAAACATAAAAGGGGCTTTTAACTTCTCACTGAACTGATTATATATGGTAGGAGACAATACGTCTGAACCTACATAACAATGTATGTTGCTAAGTTGAAAATAGTCTAAAAACCTGGAGGGAGGCAGACGACGATCAATGTACGCCAAGCGACGCAAAATTGCTCGTAATTCAACACCAAAGCAACAAATACAGAGTGAAACTCAAACACATCAGTTAGAATTACTAATAAGGATTCTAGCGTAAAATAGATCTCGATTAGAAGGAATAGCAGAGAAAGTAAGCTAAGAATTACTTCATTTCTGATAGATTCATGTTCCCCGGAAAATTCGGTTCAGAACGGAAATCTAGAAAAGTTGGACCTTGTTTACATGTTAGACGAGATTCTCCGGGTAAACCCGCAAGAGAAAGGGACACCACTCTAATCAGTAGTTATCAAAACTGATCGGAAAATCCCATAACTCGACTAAATACCCAAACACATGATGTGTTGGATGAAAATGTATACAACAGGAACCATATTTAGCTTCCTTTAAATATCAGATCTATAGTTAAAACAAACGTCTAACTTACAGGGAGACGGGCGAGTTTAATATGCTATCAGTAGACGCAGAATTAACCGTCGGTTTTAACATAATCTCAAGATTGATAATCTAATGAGAGAGAAATCAAGCTTAATGATGATATCTCAATTGTTTCAAAAAGTCGGTTTGATGCAGACAAACTAGTACTTGAAAGTAACAAATTATCAGATAACCACTCATATTTCAAACAATAGCTGACAACAGTGGAGAGGGTGCTACACTTTTTCACTAAAAGTGAAGTAAGCCATTAAGGTTATGCCAGTTCTCGTGACTATAAGAAAATGGACGTGGCCCTGATAGATGATCTAACATAGGGAAGTAATGTAGGAAATTACAAAGGGATGGATACTAGGTGAGTCAATGTAAAGACGGAAATTGTAGAGTACTATTTGACCATTTATTTTCTGAAAGAAATAAATGGCTTAAATTGGGGAGGCGTGTGGTATAATAAAAACGTCCCTACCCTTTCCTATTTATGGACTCCCTTAAAAATAAACAAACCCTTACAATTACTGTTTAAGTAACTTACTTAATGTAGGAGAAAATAAAACAGCGATAGACTGACCGTGGCACAGCTAAATTTAGTTTGGCTTGTTTTCTCTCCCTTATCTGGCCACTCCTGGCGAGGGGGAAAACAAAGACTGAAGCGGCCATTTCTAGTCAAGAGAACTGACAAGAAAGTCGACCTTTCCCTTCGGGGAGAAGGTAGTTTGTTTTAAAACCATGATTCTCTTCAAGCTATTGGTATGTTATCTACATCATTAAGATATATTTATGTATTACCTAGACCAGTATGTTTAATTAAGAATTAGTTACAATTCTCTTAAACCAGGCTGGATGATGTTTACTAAGGAAACACAGGTGGGCGCCACGCTGTAATTTTTCATATGTCTTACAATTTCAAATCCTTATGTTAATATCTTTTATAGGCATTATGAACTTATATCTAACTTTATAATCTATGAATATTATGTGTACTGTAAAGTATCAACTCTCATGTCTGAAACACATTCTAGAGATTTTCTCAATGTAGGAGCAGACTCTTGATGTCATACTGCACAAGTAGAGAACTGGTGTCTGCCACTTTCAAATATCCTATGTAGTGTAAATGCACTGGTAAGGATGTCTCTGAACTTGTTTTATCCATGCGGGGACATACAAATGATTACGCATATTCCTGACTCTTACTTAGTCAGGGGATAAAATATTTTGCCACATTATAATCTGTAACTTGGAAATATAGTGCTAAATTTTAGTACCATTCTTTTGTTAACAGATTAGTAACCACTCCATATGAGGGTGAACATATAATCATTTCATAAAATAGTGTTAGGGACAGGCCATGTTTGAATATAAATTCATGAACAATGAAACGCGTGATGTAAATGCATGTTCGGATAGGATTCACTCCGCATCGCCTCACCGTAGTAGAAACAGAAGTGAAGATTGATGTGAATAAATTGCTTGCAATATTCAGAAGACTGGACCATGCGGCATAAGTTATTCTTATAAATACCCTCCGAATAATAGCAGTCATTGGCAAAACATATCACAGCGATTACTATCCTCATGTGCTGTACGCAATGGGGGAAAACAATGGATGTTTTAGTTCATGAAGATAATTCAAAAACCTAGGCTCCCTGCATCATCATTATGATTATTATGTATGATTATCATGTACTTAATATCAGAGAAATGTACATGTATGTTTTTTTTGGTATGAGAATTTTCTCTGTTCTGCTTGTTACTTTTTACTGTGGGAATATACATTTTAATGTTGCACCTTGGGACATGAGGATGTTGATAGAAGAATTCATGTGTATGTCAGTACTTAAAAAGCCAATGGTGAATAGTCTTGACCTAGTGATGATTATAGTGCCGAAATGAAGACGCGGCATTAGAAACCACAGGGATTCTGTATAGGCTATTCCCTTCAAGTAATGAGAGAGACAATGTCAACATGTTGGATGGACAGAATGACTTCACCCATCCAATAGTCCCAGTAACAACAGAACAAAATATAAGTGAGAAAATACCTTACTCACTATGAAGAGTCAGAATGGCTCTACTCAGCAATGAGGGACAGTGGAACATGGACACCCACTCCTTTCCCCTTCTCCCCTTGTTGTTTTGTATTTGTGTTTGTAATTGTGTTGTAAACCTTTTACCATAACACAGTAGGTTAATGCTAGTGTTGTATTCTTTGTCATCCCTTTTCTATAGAAGAGAAGCAGGTGGTGGTTGAATTTGGTGGGACTATATCACTAACACTGGATCCTGGGTAAACAGCCATAAAGTGAATGTCCAAACCATAGTCTGGATCTAGCCATACCTCAATGTTTACTGCGGCGCTCAATAGCTCCATAGCGAGCAACAGATAAATTAGAAGACAACTGACGGGGTGAGAAGTCCTATTTTAGTAGGAACATCCCACATGTGGACTTCAAGATCTAATAATCTACAAAGATGAAGATCAACAGAGTAACGGACAACAGTGTATCGTCTGCTTTACGTCTGAGAAGTATCACCTATACGCCTTATCACTCAGCAAAATCAGTGAAACTGGGACAATCCTACAAGTTACTAAAACTAGCAACAGTGAAAGCCCTTCAACTGTTGGTTGGATTACCAAGTTAATATCCACAATGGATAAGTCTTCGAAAGAACATCTCACAGCTGCAAAAGGCAAACATAAGGTTTCAGCCATGCAACCCCAAGTTCTAGCTATGAACACCAACTCAAAATGGGAGAAGACACTGAACCACATAAGCCAATACAACCAAGGTACAAACTGAATATCATCTGAAACATAACTACGAAACCAGATTACCTCAAGGTTCCAAACCCTGAACACCATCAGATAAAAGACCATATGAAAGCAACTAAATGTCTCTATATCTGCAACAAGAGGAATCATCCAATTGTTTGCAAACCTGTTACTGTGCTGGATTCATTCATCTGTGCATATATGTAGGTATAGATCAATTGTGGCCCTAGTCACAGATACTACCATGAGATGCCTCTCAGTCATATAAAGTTCTACACTGGACTAGATAACAACGACTAACTCTTTGCTGGTCCAATGTCAACCTAAATGCCATGGGTTATAGACTCGCGACTTGGTGGGTGTAAAATCTTTGTTGAACTACTTGGGATTCTGATATTAAAAGCAGAGAAGCTGAATGGACGTCTACTTGGCACCATGTATGGTGAGATGGTAAAGTACCTTCTGCAGAGCTTAAGTGGAAATTCCGGAAAGTTAGACCAACCTGAGGCCCCAAATTTCAAAAAAAGACACCGAGCCTATTGCAACAGAGTACTCGAATATTCTAGCCCGCAGAGGGATTTGTGATTGTGTGTAATTTCTATTATAAAGTATGATTTGCACCAGCCAATTACCAGTGACTAAATAGTAAGAACATAACTGAGTGCATTAATTCGGTACCCAGATAATGGGGAAAAGGATCTAATCGACAGCAAAGGTGGACCCATAACCGCACACCAGGAGATAGACTCGATTAATTAATTTAATTAGTACAAACTGCTGTTTATATGTTGGTTTTTGTTTTCTGAAGGTAACAGGTCAGTAGTTTTTTTTCCCAATGGTATATAGATGGTATAGTATTTTGACACCAACTCATTATTTTTAACAATGAGAGAATGGTAAAAGGTGTCAGAAACATGTTATTTTGGGTTCTATTTAATATCTTTATTTGCCTTAATTATGAGGGAAAATGAAAGTAGACCCAATTTGTGGTTGTTATGTTGTTTGTAATAACCTGGTTTTTCTGGGGTCACTGGGTACTATGTTGTAATACTGCATATCATTCCCATGCCTGTCTGAAAATGCATAGTGTTTATTACACCTATATATATATGTAACTGCAGATCTTGAGTTAATACCTGAACTGTTTGTCCAAAAGTGTTGTGTACATCAAGTAAATGTGGTGTCCAACAAGTGGTTGTTTATATGTTGTGAGCAATCAATATCCTTCTAGCAT
The DNA here is from genome assembly GCA_014155875.1 of Cepaea nemoralis. Classification (NCBI taxonomy): domain Eukaryota; kingdom Metazoa; phylum Mollusca; class Gastropoda; order Stylommatophora; family Helicidae; genus Cepaea; species Cepaea nemoralis. The sequence goes on from JACEFZ010014263.1 coordinate 90,517, forward strand.
CTATAGTTAATTTAAAGGGTGATGAAGTGGGAAGGGAAACCTACACACAGATGCCATTGTTTCAAGGATGGAACTCTTTCCTCCTGGGATTTGTGGTAAATATCCCGGATCACCCTGCATTCTTACCAGTGACAGAGAATCAATAAAACCCCCTAGACATTTTAACGAATTATTCTCAGGAATTAAAATCCACATCCCACAGATGTACTGTGTGATCTATGGGAGAAGACTGAAGAATGCACTGTGTGATGTACTGTATGATCTATGGGAGAAGAATGTATAATTAACTGAGCAGAGGTCTTGTATGATCTATGGGAGAAGTTTGAGACACCTATGAAGGTATCCATATGCAAAGACGGGGATCCGTTAAAAGCCTCAAAAAAGCTCCCCTCCGAGCAAGCCCATAAGTGCTCCATCATCTTTAGCAGGGATCAAACAGTATGCAGACTATTTGTCCTCATTGCATAATGGTTTGTTTACATACTTGTTCTGTCTCTCTTGTATTTTCTCCCTCCACTACAATTGATGCCAGATGTAACCACACAACTAAATATATATTTGTATATTTAAAACGGACTACTGAACACTGATAGTGAATATATAATAATGACATCCGCAGGTGACAACTTTTATTGCCAGCAAATTTAACGGTTTGTCAGTTTTCTGAAGAGGTAGGCCATGATTGTACTAGTAGGAGTCCAGGGGTTAAATCACTGCTTGAAGCAGGCATCTATCAACTACATCCTTTGAGAGATAATAACTGTTGTGTGTGTGTGTATATATATATATATATATATATATTAAACAACTGGAATGTAGTGTTTATGGCATGAATCAAGATACCTCAATGGCTGATAGCTGATATTTTACACAGGGAACCAGAAATCTATAATTTATGAAAGGAGATGGTTATGATGACCTTATGGACATCATACAGCGAGCAGTAGTTCACTCAACATGTGTGAATACAGACTACACAGTGACATGATCGATTGTGACAACTTCATCTTGCAAGTCTTTAACCTGAAGCTACATTGTTCAAGTTATAATGCTGGTGAGTAACTGGACACCCTAGATCCACTCCCTGCTTGCCAGCTATTAATCAGTATCTCCCACTACCTGCTTTCCAGTGGTCCTCAGTCACACCATCCATAACACAAACTCAGCCCTCCAGTACACCATCCATAACACAAACTGAGCCCTCGACACACCATCCATAACACAAACTCAGCCCACCGACACACCATCCATAACACAAACTCAGCCCTCCAGCACACCATCCATAACACAAACTCAGCCCTCCGGCACACCATATAGTAACAACCCCACAAATATTAAAGCAAATGATCAAGAAAATGATATGCATCTATAAAACTGACAAGACTTGCAAGAACTAGAAAGAAAGAGATGTACTTACTAATGCTGGGGAACTACTGCGGGGGGTGTCTTCTTAAATTCCTCTAAGACAGCCTGCACAGCCTGGCCTAGATCTGAATGCATGGAAAACTGAAAGCACAGACACAGAACAAATCAGGCAAACATCTCATACAGCAATACACAGGGTAAAGGTTTTCCCACAGTAGATAGTGTCAATGGAATGTAAGTTAGGCCTTCACATATTCTAGGCCATGACATGAGGTGTGGTGGCCAGTTTCTTTCCTCATCACCTTTCCTTCAGAGAAAACTCACAGAAAATTCTGAAAATGACATGTTTGGTACCCATTTTTGAGACTATGAGTAAGAGAGAATTCAGCATAAAGTATTATTCCTTGTTGCAGTAAAGCCGATGGGTGTGTTGGGAGCAGTTGTCCCCCAAGTCACTGGGCAATGTAGTTGTAGGTCTCTGATTCCTCATTCTGGAGACACAGTGGTTACAGTTTGGTTCAAGAGTTGAATCCATTCTATTTACATGTTTGTTAACTAGGTCGTGACCTGTTTCCAGCTGCAATATTAGACTCCTAGTTATTACTTTAAATGTTTCTGTCCTGGTTTTGACTTTCAATTACTGGTACAACTGTTACTTTAAATGTTTCCGTTCTATATCCTAACTGCAACTTTCAATGTCTAATTTACAGCCATTACTTTTACGCTTTCAGTCTTCAACAACTATTACTTTAACCTCTTCTGATCCACAATGTTATTATTCCATAATAACAACAGCTGAAGATAGAAAGAATATGTAGCAAAGACAACATATGCCACAAAGACCTCAACAATAATAGTAGCAATTTCAGAATTATCGCCCTTTTTTTTAGCTCTTCACTTTTTTTTGTGTAATTTTGCGAACTTTTTCCTGCGTCCTCGAACGATCACTTCCGGTTTGACATGGACTGCTAAAAGAACAAAAAAAACGAAAGTAGTGTGGTACGATCAAAGGGGAAGTTATTCTCATATATTTAGAAGTGGTTCTGTTAGCTAACCGCCAAGTTATTATATAAAAAAAAACGATTTATTTTGATTATATTTGGTTCTTTTCACGATTAGTAAGGTAATGTGTTTTATAACTCATGTAATTGAACATTCCCAGCATATTTTCTTCCATATTTGAATTCCCCGTTCAATTTTACATAAATATGAAGAGTTTGAGCATTCCAGGTGTTTGCAGACGTTCAGGACAAAATATTTAGTGACATGGCCACGGCCGGCCGTCATACTCCGATTGCGGCGCCGATACAATAAACTATAGCGGACTTGTATTTATTTACAATTAGAACTGGTAATTTAAGTACGGCCGGCTCCATGGCTGAGGGGTTAGCAGCTTTCTCCGCTAACCCCGAATACTCTCGTCACGTGACGCGACAAGAATTAGCAGTGGTTCGAATCGCAAAAGTGACTTATGAGAGTATGGAGCCGGTCGCTCAGAAAGTCGTGGCGTGCTGATGAGCGTAATCTAGCCTAGGAATCAACATACAGCTGAAAGATGCTGGTGTTGACCGCAATATCCTGAAACAGGATGGAAAAGCGAAAAAAAAAAAAAAATAATTTAAGTACTAACATTAAACAGAATACAAATGTCATGTGTAGCAGTAATGTATCTGTGTACTTGCATAATAATTAATATTTCAGCATTTTACATGTCTGAAAATAATTTTCAAAGCCAGTTTTCAGACCCGTCTGTAAACTTGTAAGGTGTTAAGTAAGGAGTACTTTTTTTCTTGCAGCACTTAATTATTTAATTTTAAATACAGTACTGTAAAATAAGTTATATGTTTTAAATAAGTTAGTATTTAATTTTTAATTGCTGACTATTAATTAATTATTAGATACAGAACAGTGTGCTGTAATTGTAGAGCAGAAGGTAGAAATCAATTTTTAGTGAACAGTTAATTATTTTAATATTTAATATTTTAATTTTTTTATTATTTAATATCTTAATAATTAATTAACTGCTGCTTAATTTGTGCAGCAGTCACAAACTTAGTTACTTACATTAATGTTTATAATATTTAGTCAACAAAAGAAAGCTGTCGCAATGCAGTTAGTACATTAAGACAATATGATACATTTTCATGAATTGTTCTTTCACTAATGACGAACATTTCACATGACATTTAATTAATATAATAAATATGCAGCTATTTTTAACTAGCAATTAGGTCACAGCACATCATAAGAAAAAGTCTTATAAGTCAAGTGCATCTTTGTCAGAGACTCTGAGACTCTTGTGCTTTGTACGATGCTTTCGCCAGGCCGCTGTGTGGAAAGTAACTGAGCAAACCTGGTGCAATGAAGTTGATCCTCTCATTCCTCTCGACACTCTATCGAAAGAGGAATATTACCTTTACTTTCCTGTTACCAAATCATAAGTAGAAACCCCATTTTAAAATATTTTCTGTATATGCAAATACTAATAATAATCATCATCAAGTGCCGGCTGGCGTAGGCGTTCATGGCTTTCCACAAATCTCAGTCTTTGGTGTTCTGGATCCTAATACTAAATTATATTATACACCTGCGTTATACACCTGAGAGAAGTGATGAGTCTCGTTCATGCCAACGAACCAGGCATGCTAATACAGGAAAGTACTCTTACTAATAATTTAATATATTAAAATAATTAGTTGTGAAACATAAAAAGCAATTAACCAAAGAATGGCCATCACTTGTGACACTCTTTCTTCTTCTTCTTCTTCTTCTTCTTCTTCTTCTTCTTCTTCTTCTTCTTCTTCTTCTTCTTCTTCTTCTTTCGTTCGCCTAAATTATGTTTATAACTGCAATGTTGTCTCTTGTATGAATCTAACAGTCTTTTTTAGTTCATTCAGCGGTCCATAGAGTTTATCTTCCACTGTTGTCTCTCTAGGCCAGAAGGTTCGCCTGGATATGTTGTAGTTTGGGCAGTCCTGGAGTATGTGCTCTGCTGTCTGCGACGCCAAACCACATGTGCACATGGCTGAGTCACCAATCTTGAATTTTGTATACATGTGGTTGCGTAATCTATTGTGTCCTGTTCTGAGGCGCAGAAGAATGACCTGTTCTGGTCTGTCCATAACGTGGTAGTCGTCTTGAGTAAGGTTTGGTGGCCTTCTGACTGATTTGATCATTCTTTTCTTTTGGTGGTATGTAATAGGCACATCTGGTTGTTCTTCTTGTGCTCCTTCCTTAGCCAATCGATCAGCTCTGTCGTTCCCGGGTACTCCACAGTGGGATGGTATCCACTGTATGGTGATCTTACGATGACTGCTAAGTTCAGAAAGTAGTGTCCTCAGAACTGGCAATTTCCCAGACAGAAGCGCCTCTATTACGGATTTTGCATCTGTCAATATCACCACAATTTTTAAACCCAATTTTTAAATATTGACCAAAATAGCTACAGTTAGTTAGTCGACAGATCATCCTCATTGCACTATGTAACATAGCCACTATGTAATTAACCTCCCTATCCTAAAACATTAACGCTGATTGGCGCAGGAGCCTTTTTACCAGCACAAGGCCAAAGTTTTTGGTACTCATGTTTACTACAACTTATTACTCATAAGGAGAATGTGTCTCTCTTCTAGTCCTCAGTCACTTGTTAACTATTTTCTGAACGAAGGGTTTTTAAATAAAGCCCCGTCTTATTACTCTTTATTCTAAACAAAACAATAACTGTGAACAAAAATTTTTTAACAATTTTCAACTTATTTCTAAACAAGGGTAAATACTATTCAATACACAAGACAATTCAACTATAATCATAATTCATGAGCCAACCAAAACGAAGTCAAAACAGGATATCATACCCCCCAACGTTTTGAAGACAAATTTTCTTTCCCCTCATATCAAATAAAGGTAATCAACCAATTTAAAGAAAGACATTATTCAAAATAATATGACATACATGATGAAACAAAAGAAATCATTTTTACATATATCCTATCCATTGTTAGTCACTTTTATGGACTAACAATAAATTATTTATCTATTAAGAAACTCAACAAGTCAAATCTCAAAATCAAATGGTAATAAAAAATACATCTTCAAGACCACACGAGAATTTACATCCATATTACCTAACTTATTACCAAAATACAGGTTGTGTACCCTGGCTGGTATTTTGTAAACACTCTTTCTTGAACCATTTCCTGTGACATTCAAGATTCTGCCTGTCACACCTTTGCCACAGCCTGTGTCAATTTGATAAAACAATTCAGATGGACACCTTCCTGTGGTGATTTTCTATATATTTGAATAACGAAGACACAAACAATAGATTGCACGATTTATTGCCTGGCATATTTCGCTGCATCTCGTCAGGTACATACTGCAGAAATCTGAAAATATAAAAAATATAAAATTACACAGAGTAATGAAGCTTAAATAAAAGAATAACAAAAAACAAATGCCTACACAAAATACAATAAATAATCACGGAGAAGACCCTCCAGTGACTACACTGTTAATTAGGTCAGGGCACATCCTAAAAAAAAATAAATAATACGTCAAGTTAGGCCTCGCCGCCCCGGACGCAATGATATATGGCGCAACATTGTCCGTTTACAAATAACAAGGGCGGCCATTTTAAATTATTAATTAGGTCACGGCAAATCCTATCGAAAAATAAAACATACGTCAAGGTAGGCCTCGCAGCCCCGGACGCAATGATATATGGCACAACGTTGTCCGTTTAAAAATAATCAAGCCATGGTAATAGAAGGCAAATAATAAACAGTTGGCGGCCATTTTAAATTGTTAATTAGGTCAAGGCACATCCTATAAAAAAAAAATAAATAATACGTCAAGTTAGGCCTCGCCGCCCCGGACGCAATGATATATGGCACAATGTTGTCCGTTTAAAAATAAACAAGCCACGTTAATAGAAGGCAAATAATAAACAGTTGGCGGCCATTTTAAATTGTTAATTAGGTCAAGGCACATCCTATAAAAAAAAATAAATAATACGTCAAGTTAGGCCTCGCCGCCCCGGACGCAATGATATATGGCACAATGTTGTCCGTTTAAAAATAAACAAGCCACGTTAATAGAAGGCAAATAATAAACAGTTGGCGGCCATTTTAAATTGTTAATTAGGTCAAGGCACATCCTATAAAAAAAAAAAAATAATACGTCAAGTTAGGCCTCGCCGCCCCGGACGCAATGATATATGGCACAATGTTGTCCGTTTAAAAATAAACAAGCCACGTTAATAGAAGGCAAATAATAAACAGTTGGCGGCCATTTTAAATTGTTAATTAGGTCAAGGCACATCCTATAAAAAAAATAAATAATACGCCAAGTTAGGCCTCGCCGCCCCGGACGCAATGATATATGGCACAATGTTGTCCGTTTACAAATAAACAAGCCACGTTAATAGAAGGCAAATAATAAACAGTTGGCGGCCATTTTAAATTGTTAATTAGGTCAAGGCACATCCTATAAAAAAAAAAATAATACGCCAAGTTAGGCCTCGCCGCCCCGGACGCAATGATATATGGCACAATGTTGTCCGTTTACAAATAAACAAGCCACGTTAATAGAAGGCAAATAATAAACAGTTGGCGGCCATTTTAAATTGTAATTAGGTCAAGGCACATCCTATAAAAAAAAAAAATAATACGCCAAGTTAGGCCTCGCCGCCCCGGACGCAATGATATATGGCACAACATTGTCCGTTTACAAATAAACAAGCCACAGTAATGGAAGGCAGAATTTCTCAAGTTTCCAATCTTAGGGCCGCGATAAATCCTGACTTATCAGTTAATTCTTCATTGGACTTCCTGGTATTAAATTACGTCACCATATAATTCATAACTCCGCTTAAAATCAACGTACAGTCTTCGTTGAGATACCGTTGGATTCGTCTCGTCAGGCTCTATGTAACTGGTATGATTTCATAAGTAAAAACCCAATTTTTAAATATTGACCAAAATTGCTAATAATAGCTTCTATGTATACAAATTGAGGCTTTTTACTCTAGAAAACTTAACTTTTTCTACCCCAAGCAGTTGTTGAAGAAATAAAGGTTTGGTTATAATTTAGTTAAAATAACAATGTAACAGGATTAAAAGAGTCATGTAACAACAGGGATAGAGAAGATTAATATAACAAGTGGCTGGAACAGAAGGAATTAACAACGTAAACCATACAGTTATAAC
>JACEFZ010014264.1:0-45490 GCA_014155875.1 Cepaea nemoralis
TAAAAGCAAGCTGAAAGGCTGAAAACGCGATGATGCTGCGACAGAATGGACCAAATGGTTGGATATTATAATATCCATGATAGGAAAACCATTACGTGGTGGAAGAATATCTACTACTAGATCTTTGAAATTGCATAGATCAATGCTCACATCCTACATTCCATATGGCAAACAGAGAAAGGAGGAAAAAAATTGTTACAGAAGGATTTCAAGTAAAGGAAAGTGCTCATCGCGAAGTAGCTCAGAGTATTCCTGAAAGTTTGACACTCTGCTGCCGAAGAATTTCAGTCTGTTGGCAGGAAATTATGCCGAAAGATTTACATGAGCCAAGCATTTAATAGAATTTGTCGGTGTCAATAGAGACTGTGTTTTTTGCAGCACTCGAACTAAACGACACTTTGCAGCACTCGAACTAAACGACACATATCATCTTTTGTTTGCTCCGGCTGTACTAATAGACCAGACTTGTGCGCCAAAGTTTGCGTTGCAGCCTATCACAAATAGACTGCCACATATAGTAAATAAAAACAAACAGACATGACAATTAAATGTAAATCTGCCAAGTGTTTTCCTAATTTTTGTCCTGAAAAAAAAAATACATGATTCAGAATCTGCGGCGAAACTTCTTTCGGATGGTTGATTGGAAGCAAATGGTGTTTATAGTTTAGAATAGTGTTGTGTTGTTCAGTAAATTCAATTGGGATTAGCAGTGATCAGGATATTGGATAACAAACGCCCCCTCGGTAAGTACAATGTTTACATTATTTTTACCTCTTTTTAACAAATTATTTAGAAGTTATATTATTATTTGTATTTTATTTACAACATACAGCAAAAATTCTCCTACCAACATATTCCTTGTGCTATCTCCTTTATTTTGATATATAATACCAACATTTCTGCTACAATTTTAACCATTTTCATAACATTATTGCGACATACACCAATTTCCAGATTTCGGCCATTAGTTTTTTTCATTTGTGTGAAAAGACATGGTTCAGAATATGCACCAAAAACTTCCTTTTGGGTGATTTAAATGAGCAATACTGTTTATATTCTTGAAGACAAGTGGTGTTTGTTTGATTATTCAGTAAATTAAACATGATTAGCAGTATAGGAGTGTAGAAAACACATTCTAAGTGCAATGTTTACATTATTTTTACCTACTTTTGTCCAATTATTTTACAAATTATATTATTATTTTTATTTTATTTACAACCTAAAGCAAACATTCTCCTACCAACATATTCCTTGTGCAATCCCCTTTATTTTGATATATAATACAACATTTCTGCTACAATTGTAACCATTTTCATAACTTTACTGTGACAGACCCCACCTTCAAGATTTCAGCCATTATTTTTTGTCATTATTTGTGAAAAATACATGGTTCAGAATATGCACCAAAACTTCTTTTTGGGTTACTTTAATGCGCAATACTGTTTATATTCTTGAAGACAAGTGGTGTTTGTTTGATTATTCAGTAAATTAAACATGATTAGTTGTTTACTTACTTGTACCTAGGCGATTGGTGTCTGCTATATCAGTTTTCTTCCATCATTTTCAGAGACCTAGCCGTTATTCACAGCACTCACACAATATGTGTAAGTCTATACTGAGCCCCAGACAGGCAAAGGATATTTCTTATGAATAAATTGCACTCTAACACCAGCTGTCATAACATAGCGACCTATTTATTTGTCATAAAAGAGTACGTGATAATATATTACACTACACACACTCGGTATACAAGGCAGGTTATTCAGGCACTGTCGCTCAACTCTCTCAGTCAATCAATCAGGTGTGGTCTCCACAATGAAGGTTAGCTGCAATGGATCTCCAACACTGTCTGTCTTTCGCCCTGACTGTACATTCTGTCAGGCTGATGTTCGTCCATCTCTTGATGTTATCTTCCCACTTGTATCGTTGTCTTCCTCTTGCTCGTTTGCCTTCAACCTTATCCTCCAGTATGGTTTTTATAAGAGTATCATGTCTTTTAAAGTGGCCGAAATATTTCACTTGCCTCCTATATATTTCTTTCATCAACTCTTTCTCTTCATTCTCAGTTTTTCTAGAACCTCTGCATTTGATTGTTTTTGTTTCCATGAAATACGACATATTCGTCTAACTTCAGGGCCTCTATTCGACTTTCTAGCTGCTTGTTCAATGTCCACGCTTCAGCGTCATACAGTGACATTGAATATACGTTGCATTTGACAATTCTTATGTTTAATGCGTTGTTAATCTCTCTAGATGTTAATGCTGATTTCATGCCATTGAAAGCATTTTTGGCCATTCCTATTCTCTTTTTGATTTCTATTTCCCTTCTTTCATTATCTGTTATTATATACCCAAGATAGGAGAAACTTGTTACTTGTTCTAGTATCTCCCTGTTTACTGTGATGCTCATTGATGACCTTTCCTTTCCACTGCTAATTATCATAGATATGCCTGTTTATTATGCATGTTTATTTGTTCCACTAGGTCTTGAAACTATTGCCTTCTCTCATCGTAAAACTATTATATTTACACTACACCCGTATAGTCATTAGGGTTGTTCAAACAACTATCCACTCTCATAGTTTTACCCCCATCACATTTTACAATCTCACTGTCCAGTCAAAACGTCCTAAAAAAAAACAAAAAACAAACAAAGCGCCCTGCGCTGTCGATGTCAAAAACACAATCCTAAGTCCCTTCGTTCTGTCTCGTCTCGTCCTATCCCGTGCTCCTTTTCACGGGTCCACTGTCCGAGAGTGTTCACTCCACGTGTTGTCTTTTCCTGTTTCTTTGTCTGCCATCTACACTCGTCTTTCCTTCAACTCATTTAATATTTACTGACGACAGTTCATAACAAGACAGACAGACGAAGAAGGGTTGATCAGGGCAACACTTCTATAGCTAGTGCATAATTTCAGGTTGCCATTATTTGGTATTGGAATGAAGATAGTTCTCTTCCAATCTCTTGGCCATATACCGCATGTCCATATCTTTTTACATAATGCATGATAGATTTGCATGCGCTCTTCTCCTCCCGCTTTAATTAGTTCAGCTAGTATCTCATCGGCTCCTTGGCCGAGGCATTAGCAGCTTTCTCCGTAACCCCGAATACTCTCGTGGTTGACGTGAGCGGACGAGAATTGGAAGAGGTTCGAGTGACTTACGAGAGTATGGAGCTGGTCGCTCAGAAAGCGATGACAAACTACTGACAGTAATCTTGCCAAGAAATCAACAATCAGCTGAAAGATGCTGATGTTGACAGCGATGTCCTGTAAAGGATATGCAAAACATTTTTGGCGGTATCTCATCACAATAATGAAACATTAAAAACAATGGTGATTTTCACAAATGGTGAATATAACGGAGCGGTGCATGACTTCGGTGGAAAGCAAAATATTTGCAAGCAAGCATTGACAGAAACATACTGAGAATTACATTATTCTACTCGGTCAGACAACCGCAGCGAGTGCTTTAACGAAGTTGATAAGGAACTGCGCTAATAGTGGTATTAGCGTCATCAGACGAGGTTAGGGCGCCTAGATTCGCCGTCTGCTAAGCGAGGGAAAGATTGGCCACCCATTCCTCGATTTATCCAGGCCTACAACATGTGACGGCTCATTCATAGCACAGGCCCATAACAGGAAATTGCTTCGGGTCCAAACCCCTCCCCCCCCCCCCCCCCCCCCCGCCCCAAAAAAAATTATTCCGACGAATGCAATTCCTCAAGAATTTATAAAACTCCTTAGAATTACATTAAACTATGTAAGTTTAGTATTATCATGTGTTATCAATGCATTTCCGGGAAGGTTAACCCGGTCAACAAATGCCCGCAGAAGTCGGATGTGTCGGCCTAACGGCGCAAGAACGCAGCTCTGCTGTAAACAGGCACAACGCAATCACATCCGAAAAAAAACTCCGGATGAACGAAGAAGAAGAAGTTATCAATGCATTTCGGTTGTTATTTATCAAACAATAAAATATGAAATATTGAAAAGGCTTCTAAACCAATATTCATGGTTAAAACATGAATCATGTGCTACTACTGGTCATGTGATTCGAAGAGGGCTATATTGTATTGTTATATACGGAAAAGTTCTTGAACGAGATGAGGCTACGAGTGCATCTTAGTTCTTTCTTTGTGCGTTTAAGTAGTCCATTTCTTGAGGATATTATTTTCTTTAAGAAGTAACGGTACTTCAATTTTAATTCACCGCAACAGACGCCACGAGGCTATATTTAGCTTTAGCAGCTATATATAGCGTAGTTAGCAGCTATATATAGCACTGGCGGGGGATCTCCGTTCAATTAAAGTTTTTTTCAGTGCGTGTCATGGCGCGAAAAAGGAGCGACGAATGGTAACACAGTGTGTGTAGTACATACAATTTTACGTTGGCTTTCTGCAGTCATGAATTTTACTAACCCTAACCCTAACCCTAACCATAACCCTAACCCTAACAAGAGTATACAACCACTGAAATATTCAGGTCAACACCACACATAACTAAACCATTTGCTGCACACCGACAACGTTATTCCGGTCACGGTCATGCACACCGAGATACAGCGCGAATAAGGGGACACCAGGATATGACGTGTGCCCTGGAATTCCCTTTGTTTGCGGTGAATTAAAATTGAAGTACCGAAGTAACAGTTAATTAGGTAGTTTTGCTTTAATTTACACTAAACAAACGTCATTCATTCATTCATTCAGTAGCATGTCCTTTGCAGAACCTCACTGCCATAACAACCTTCCGGAAAACCTCTCGATCATAAGCAAGATGTCCCGCGTCTGATACACCCATCTGGAGATCATCCGCCACATCCTGCACCCATCTTCTCTTTGGCCTTCCTCTTCCTCTCTTCCCAGGCATATATCCCTCCAACATTGTTCTCTCCAAACTTTCGTGGCGTTTCAAATGACCAAAATATTTCAATTTTCTTTGTTTTATCGTCTTTAATAGCCAACCTTCTTCAATATTCAATTCTTTAAGTATGGATGCATTTGGTCTTTTCTTTACCCAAGATATTCTTAGAACTCGTCTATAACATTTATATTCAAAGGCATTTATGCGCTGTTCAGCTTGTTTAGTAAGTGTCCATGTCTCACTGGCGCATGTTGCAATGGGAAAGATGCATGCTCTTAAAAATCTAATTTTTGAAGTTGTGTCTGTCCCACTCCATAATTTATTCAGCTGCTTTAGTCTTTGAAGAGCAATTGATATCCGCCGTTTAATTTCTGTCATTGTGTCACCATTGTTGGTAATCAGTGACCCAAGATATTCAAAACTTTCCACCACCTCCAATTATTCCCCTGGGTTGAGGCTATTAGGTTTTCTGTGCCATTCTGTGTTGTGGATAGTAATACTGTATCATCAGCATATCGAATCTCTGGTATGTCATGACCGCCGATATTTAGGGCTTCATATAGCTCTCTGTTTATATCATCTCTTACATTTCTCATTATATTTTCGGCGTACAGGTTAAACAAATAGGGTGACAGTACGCAGCCCTGACGGACTCCTTGTTTGATGTCAAAACAATCTGATGTCTCGCCATCTATTCTAACTATTGCTTGTTGGTCTAGATAGAGCATTTTTATGAGTTGTACTACATGTGATGAAAAGCCCATATTCCTCATGATTTCCCAAAGTTTCTGATGATTGTACACAGTCAAATGCCTTTGAATAATCCACAAAACATGAGAATAGGTTTACATTAAATTCTCTGCACTTCTCTATTATTAATCGCATGTTGAATATGTGATCTCTTGTTCCTCTTCCTTGTCTAAATCCAGCTTGAACCACGTTAATCTCTTCTTCCATTTTCTTACGAAGTCTTCGCATTATGACTTTTAGTAGAATTTTACTTGCATGACTGATCAGGGCAACAGTTCTATAGTTGGTGCATAATTTCAGGTTGCCCTTTTTTGGTATTGGAATGAAGATAGTTCTCTTCCAATCTTTTGGCCATATACCATATTTCCAAATCTTTTTACATAATGCATGATATATGTGTATGCTTTCTTCTCCTCCCGCTTTAATTAGTTCAGCTGGTATCTCATCACATCCAGGTGATTTACCATTCTTCAGGTTCTTTATAGCCCAAGCAATTTCATCTAATGAGGGTTCAGGTTCTGTCTCTGCTGTCATTGGCTCATGTATCTCATTCATATCCTCACTGTCACTCATATCATACATTCCACTGCAGTACTCCTGCCATCTTTCTAGAATTTTCCTAGATTCTGTTAAGGTATTTCCCATCTTGTCACAGATAACATTCAATTGAGGTTGAACATTTCTTGTCAATAACTTCATTTCTTTGAACATTTCATAATCTCTTCCAGTCTTATGATATTGCTCTATTCTGGTACAGCAATCTTGTATATATTGATTTTTGTCCTTTCTTGTGTTCTTTCTTATTTCTCGAGTTAAAGATTTATACTTCATCCTGCTGTTATCGGATTCATCTCCTTTCTGTTTCAGCTCCCTTCGTTGTTTTATTAATTCTAACGTGTCTGATGTAATCCATGGCTTAAGTTGCTTTTTCTTGGTCGGAATTAAATCTTTGGCTGCAGTTATCAAGATATCTCTAGCTTGTACTGCCAGTTCATCAGGTGTCATTTCTTCTTGTACAGACATCAAGACCCCAAAGCGATTCCTAACTTCTATGTTGTATGCATCCGGTATTTTTGTGATATCAAAACGAAGTGGCCTTGGTCCTCGGGTAAGCTTTTTGAGTTTTAATTTCAGATCTGCTTCTAATAACTGATGATCTGTATCACAGTCTGCACTTCGTAGGGTTTTTGCAGATGTTATGCTTGATCTCCATCTTCTTTGTATTAAAATATAATCTATCTGATTTTTGGTAATACTGTCCGGAGACTTCCATGTGAAGAGTCTTCTTGGATGTTGTTTAAAAGCGTGTTGGCTATCGTGAACTCATTTTCTGTGCAAAATTCAATTAATTTGTCACCTGCATCATTTCTATTTCCCAATCCAAATTTTCCTAAAACGTGTCTCTCATTTTCAGCTCTTCCTGCACCTACTTTTGCATTAAAATCTCCCATTATTATTGCTATATCATTATGACCAATCTTATTTAATGTGTCTTGCAGTGTGTTGTAAAATCTTCAATTTCGTCCTCCTCTGCTGTTGAAGTAGGTGCATATATCTGTACAAGAGTTGTGTTTTTTGGACGGCCTTTAAGTCTAATAGTGAGGATTCTATCACTAACTGGATTATATCCCATTAAAGCTTTTGCAGTTGTCTTATCTAAACAAAATGCCACTCCACTCTGGCCTCCGACGTCTCTACCAGAATAAATGAAAAGACTTCCATTTTCAGTTGTAAAATGTCCCTTGCCGCTCCAGCGATGTTCACTAATTCCTAAAATTTGAATGTTTAACCTCTCAATCTCATCACATACTACTTTAAGCTTTCCCTCATACAGACTTCTCACATTCCACGTTGCTATTCTCACTCTGTTTCTTAGTCTGACACAGGGGATTTCCTTGGTAACACAGTCAGGATTAACTCCGTCATCACGATTACTAGTACTGGTCCCTGTGTCACACTCTTCCCCAGTGTTATCTGATCTGCCTGGCCTGGGGGTCTCGCCACCAGATCTCTTTCTTATTATGTTTTCTTTCATGGTTGTTATGGTTTCTTGGCAAGTTTTGCAGAAGGTAGTTTGCCATTGCTTTCCTTCTGGGCAGTGACTGTACTAGTCGGTGGCCATAGCCATTGTCTCTACTGATGAGATTATCTGCCTGTTGCCGCAGAGTGCAAGACCATAACCAACAACAATCTGTCGGCTGCTCTCACACTCCATCCACCAACTGCTTCCATGGCTTCACGTAACCCTGATCGGGGGGCTAAACTGGTACTCCACCTTGCCCAAGAGTGTCCCGTAGACTAACGGAGGAAAGGAGGCGTCTTACATCTCCTTTGATAGGGGATACCCCTACCCCGCTAACCGGAAACAAACGTCACCAGCTATATTTAGGGTCACCAGCTATGTTTTGCACTGACGGTGATCTCCTGTGTTCGGGTAAAGTGCGTGTCAGTGCGTTTCAGTTGTCCCACAGTGTTTCTTTGGCTTTGGCAACCGTTTCTGTGTGAGTGTGTCTCATCATGAGTTTTCTGGAACTGGCAGCAGCTGTCCACGACAAGCAGAGTAGCGTTGCCTTTTCTGCAGCGTCATGGCATCTTACATTCTGCTAGACGCTGTTCTCATAATCATGTCATGGTGCTATCGCTGACTGAGCTTCAGGACAGATGGAGATGCCGACATTCACCACGCCGGCAGGATATCCCGCTGAGACAAGGCACATGGCTGCAAGGCTCGCGTCTCCCGTACAGACATATCATTCTTTTCGAATACTGCTGGTCTCAAGAGTTGACAAGCATTTCATTTTGCCAGTTACAGTTGGGGATGTCGCCGAGAGCAACATTGCACACCGATAAAATTGCGCACCGAGCGACGGCGCAACACAGGAAACCCCAGGATGTGACGTCATACCCTGGGATTCCGTTCGTTTGGGGTAAATTAAGACAAAAGTATCGTTAATTAACCCTTTGAACCCGACGCGCCGGAATACCGGCTTCCACGTGTTTTCTGTTTACATCTCACTGTTAATCGGCAACAAGTCGACCAATCAATAAGCATCCAGCTTACAGCTAGACATGGCTAACATGTTTGATGTCACTCTCCTGCAGAAAATTCAAACAAGTTTTCGATATTTGATGGGGCTTTTGGTCAAAGTAAGCTGTGAAAATGGAAATTGGTTAAAAAAAACAGTATGGATCAGAATCACATGACCATATATATATATATATATATATATATATATATATATATATATATATATATATATATATATATATATATACATACACACACACACACACACACACACACACACACACATGTACATACATACATGATTACGGACACTCATAGAAACATAGGGAGCTGAGTGGTCTCGAAATATAGTTAGTTAGTGTGGACAGATCATCCTCATCGCACATCGATTCATTCAGTCCATAGGTGCTCGGATCCCCTCCCCAGCAAATCCCGCAGCGTGTAGCGGCTCACAACACCAGTTCTGTGTTGGTTTATTACTCTTCTTTGGCTTCCTGCGTAGTGTTCTTGTTTAGCCACACCTCTTTTAACTTGCTGTTCTCGCAGCCTGGCAATGGTTGTAGATGCCCAGTCATCGCTTTTTTACTCGTAAACGACTTACTTCTCGTAGAGTATTCAGAATGTCTGCCTGGTCCGTGGCTCATCCGCCTTCCACAGTAGCCCTACCTGCAAGCCCGTGAGCCTGCTCATACCCTTGTACACCCGCATGCCCTGGCACGAAGATGAAACTAATCTTTGCCAGCCGAGACCGCTCCAGAGACAGCAGCCACTCTCTTCGGACCTATCCCATCTATATCATCCTGAGCATACTCATTGAGTCACTAAGGAGCATGCCCGATTGAATGTCTGTGTCTCGAGCCATGTTATTGCTTTACTTACTGTCATGACTTCCATAGTCACGCTGCTTGTTATTGAGATATATCTCCAGATTTAGCGTCCGCCTCGAGTGCTAGAGGCGTAAACAGCTGACGTATAACTACTGGCTAAAGGTAGCTCAAGACAAACACCACCCTGGATACCAAACGTTCAGTGACAACAACAGCAAAAGGGGGAAGGGGCATTCCAATAGTAAAACTGCAAAGAGCGGCAGGATGGGAAGCAGCAGAGAAGATGAAGGAAGTTATTGAGTTAGCAGAGACCCTGAAACAGACAAGACGGTTCAAGCCAACAATCCCACCATGGGAACTAACAGTCCCATTCACTGAATGTAGTCTAGCAAAGTCCATCATCAAGGACACGGAGGACACAGATGCAAGAGACGCGGCCGAGGAATACATATAAGAAATCAAAAGGACAACCTCATAATATACACAGACGGGTCCATAAACGAACAGGGAGAGGTAGGAGCAGGAGTAGTGGTCCCAGACTGGAAGCTCAAGAGACAGTTCAAGCTAACAGACCAGACAGCAGTATGCACGGCCGAACTGGTTGCCATAATGAAAGATCTAGAGATTGTAGCCGAAAATCCACCACTGAGACTGTGTATATTAACAGACTCCCTGTCATCAGTACAAACGCTCGGGAACTACAATAGAGGCAACAGGCCCGACATAAAAGAGGAGATACTAGCGACAGCAACTAACCTCAGGTACATGGTTTGCCAAGTCACCATCGGATGGATACCAGCTCACAGGGGTATCCCGGGAAACGAACAGGCAGACAGAGCGGCGAAACGGGGAATAACCAGCACTAATCAAATCTGCACAAGCCTAGGTAAAGTAGAAGGGAAGAATATAGTCAAAACCACATTCTCAAGGAATGGAGGCAACAGTGGCGAGACAGCGCTAAAGGCCGCCATGCCTACCAAGTATTGGGTGAACCCAGATACAAGCCACAAGTCAAGACCAACATGAAAGCACCGGCAAACAGACAGCTGTGGAGAATCAGACTAGGCAATTGGAAAGACACAAGAGAAAACCTATACTGCAGAGAGTGCCGAGAAAACAACACCATCGAACACTACTTACTAGTATGCGACAAGTACAATAGAGAGCTAAGGGACCTGAGAGAGCACTTCGTCAAAACTGGGAACCCAATGACAATGACGGAGTGCCTGCACATAAACAGCAACCCGGAAACACAGCGACTGGTCAGACAGTTCCTATGTAGAACAGGGAAGACCGTATAACCTCCCTACACTGTATATATGTATATGTGTGTTTGTTTGTATTTATGCATGTTTTTATATTTAAAACAAAAATAATCTATGTACGTAATTTAATTTTTTTTTTTTAAATTAAAAAAAAAACAAAACTGGCAGGGTGAATGGCAGGAAGGTGGGTTGGCTCTTCCGGTAGAGCACCTGAGCTGGGAGGACAGGGAGACCTGGTCATCTTACTGCCACACCACACCCACACGCGATGAAGAAAAACGCCAAATCACAAACGTAATGGAGTTCGGGCCGCTGACCAGGGGGACAACTTGAGACTTGCACTTGAATGCTCTGCCCTTGCCTAAATCGAGTCCTTATGAGGACTGGACATGACCAGGACTAGCCCCGATGAGAATAACACAAGAAGCGACAAACACGTAGCAGTGCTAACAGAAAAGAAGCCAACAAACGAGAGAATGAGGGCCCCAGTAGGCCCAACCAAGGACCGGTCTTTACCAGGACCAGCACAAAATAAATCTATCCGACGAACAGAGCGGAACCAATAAAACCAGTACGAATTAGGACTAACAATCCACACAACCACGGCTCTCAACAATAACCACAGCTGATGAATGTTTTTTTTTTTGGAAAATTGGAATTGGAATTCGCTAGAGGTCCCTAGTTCAGGTCCTGGTCAGGACCGAGAATTTTTTTTTCTTTTTCCTGGTGAATTTTAGAAAACAAATCGGCAATAACGATGGCAAATTTACACTTTTCCCCAAAATTGCATAAATACGATTTTCTTTATGACTTAGAAACATCTTTTTTCCTCACTTAGAAACATTTCCTATGTTTCTTGTTGTTATCTAATGATTATTTCCCCCCAGAAATAATGTCTTTTTCATGCTGAAATATTATAAGTATGCCAAAAAACGTGTTATGACCCGGGAACCCTAGGTCCAAAGGTTTAAAGGGTAACTTGCAATGGGATAATATACGACAGAGAAACCTGCCTTTGAAGTATCGGAAGACGATTTTCAAGTTATTTATTATTATTATTATTATTATTATTATTATTATTATACATTAATATTAAAAGATAAGAAGGAGAAGATTGTTACTGTACTGGGACGGTAAGTATGTAACTAAGCAAGTTCAAGTTTAATTCTAAAATACCAACATAGTTGGAAAGGCATAGAATATAGACAGTCATTTAGTGTATGTTAAGAACACGGCCTGGTTGGGTGCTATGACAGCGCCTATAGTTAGCAAAAATAGACGGTAGGCCTATTTAAAAATTGTGTTTTGCTTATGAAACCAACTGGTCTCTGTGGCTAATGGAGTAAGGGCTTGCGAACGCGGTATGTGAGCACGTATACCCGGGTTCGAAACACAGAGGTGCTGGGTTTTTTTTCGAAAAAGGTATAGGGGCCGGACGTTCAGAAAGCAATGGCAAACTACTGAACCGACGTAAAATTTGCCCAGGAATCCTGAACAACGAAAATGCTGGGGTTGACTGCTACATCATGTGAAGGACATGCAACTTAATTAATAATTACGGGACGCAAAGGTGTTTCCAAGGCACCAGGGCCGGGCTATATACTGGCCAAGACCTATTGACGCGTCCTCGTCGAGCGTCCTGGGCAACAGGTCCCTTCGGGGTCCTGGCTAAAGTCAGTAGGATCGCTGATTCCTCCGAAGTCGGAGAGTGTCTGCCTGTACGGCGAGGAACCACCAGTCTGCAACCAATAAGCCAGACATGGGACAACGGATACTCATGCAAACCTCAGGTCCTGTATGACATCACACTGATGTTGGACAACAGGATGCCTTCATCCGACAAACAGGACTTCGCGTTGGAGCTCAAGCCAACGAACACAAGCAAGCAAGCAAGCAATTAATAATTACGAAACCATCACATTTGGACACGACGAATCCAACGGTATCTCAATGAAGACTGTACGTTAATTTTAAGCGGAATTATTAATATTTTTTGTGTCTAGATCTAAAACTAGGAAGTGCATAGGAATCTGAGTAAATGAGGAGTTTCTGATCGTTGCTCAATAAATTGGAAGCTGAGATATTCTGCCTTCTATTACTGTGGCTTGTTTCTTTTTAAACGGACAACACAGTACCTGTCGGATGTGGAGGGGGGGGGGGGGCGCGGCCAAGTTAAATGTATCTATTATTCACTGGCTGGCAACCCCAAATAGTCAGAAATTGACTTGGGACAAAATCTATATGGCTGAAATAAAGATTACGTCCCTGGATATTCAAGACTACAGCTACAAGTGGCTGGTAATTTTTTTTTTTTTTTTTTTGCATACCCTTTACAGGACATCGCTGTCAACACCAGCATCTTTCAGCTGTATGTTTATTTCTTGGCAAGATTACGCTCAGTAGTTTGCCATTGCTTTCTGAGCGGCCGGCTCACATACCCCGTAAGTTACCGATGCGACTCGAACCACTGCTGATTCTCACCGTCATCACGATACCGACGAGAGTATACGAGATTACGGAGAAAAGTCGCTAACCTCTAAGCCACGAAGCCGGCGGCTGGTAATTAGCTGGTCTAAATATTCGCTAAGGAGTTGGAATTAGATGGGCTAGATTTAAGTCTGCGAAATGACTACTAGCCCAGTGCAATTTATCCCCTCCGACTGTTTCCCCTCCCTGTTATGTAATTAATCCCCCACCAAGGTAAGCAAGGCAATTGCGTCCCTTGGAAAACAAAAGTATAGCAACTGAACTATGACTTAATACAAGTTACAACCATTTATTGCCTATCAAACAATCATTAAGTTAAATGATGAAAAGAAATTAAATAACTCGAAACTTCCTTGTATCATGTCTGGATCTGTGGTCCAGATCAATCTCTATGTGCAGATCAGCACAGCCGCTCGGTGGTCGGAACAAAAGTCCGTCCTGACACAACCACGTTCCTCCGGGTCACTGCACGAGAGAGCCTGGGCTCCTGCTGAGGGCTTGGAAGAGATCATCTAGAATGTGTATTATTAGGGGCGTTCATTTGAAACCCGTTCCAATGGCTTTATTACAAAAGCAGGTGTGGTAGAATTAAACAAAGAATTCATTTTGATTGAATTATGCACCATGGGTTGGTCAGAAGAAGTCACCGTAGCCATTCAGGCAAGTTTCATATAGCTTAGATAGGCGGCGAATGCCGTCCGCACAAAAGTATTGTGGCTGCTCACTGAGTCAAGTGTTTACCGCGTTCATTACGTCTGCATCTGTGTGAAATCGTTGCCCATTGACAGCTTTTTTTTAGAGGTCCGAACAAATGAAAATCACATGGTGAAAAATCAGGACTATAGGCGAGATGTTGCAGAATTTCCCACTTCTTCCTTGCTAATGCTTCCTGCACAATCTTTGCGAAATGCGGACGAGCATTATCGTCAACAAAATCACACCACGAGAAAGTATGCCAGGTTGTTTATTCTTGATGGCTTTTTGCAGCTGTCTAGTGTTTGCAAGCAGTGGGAGTTGATGTTAACACCAGGTTATTTAAAGTCTGCCAATAATAGCCCTTCATGGTAAAAAAAAAATGCGCTCAGCATAACCTTACCAGCGGAAACCTGTAACTTGAAGTGTTTGGCTTTTGGTGATCCAGCATGCTTCCATTGCATGCTCTCTCTCTTTTGCTGCTCGGTTCAAAGAGGTGACACCACGATTCATCGCCTGCCCACTATGCGGAAGAGAAATGCATCACCCTCCACTCTGTAACGAAGCAAGTGGTTCAAACACCATCCCCTGTATTCCTCTGTTTGGTGGTCGGTCAACATCCGTGGTACCCACTGTGAACACACCTTCCGATATTGCAGTCTCTTACGAACGACCTTTTGAATTGTCCCAACTGACACATCAAATTCTTTCGCAAGCAAACATATGCTTCAACAACGGTTTATCTGTACTGCTGCATCAATTTTGGCGATGGTTTGTTTCTGTTGCAACAATATGCGCTTGACCCGGCCCTCGAAGATCTGTCGTGAACAGACGTCCTTTCCGAAACATTCGTGCCCAGTCTGTCACTGTTGTCTTCGACACACATTTGTTACCGTACGCTGCTTGCATCGTGCTCTTTTATTCATTGGTCAGTACTTATCACATGACTAGACATGATCATGTTCAACGTACCAAATTACGCGCGGTGTGGGACGAACGGATTTCAGATGAATGCCCCTTATATCTAGTTCTACATTAGCACAATGCTAACTAATACATACATCCTATCACCCCTATACAATGACCAATCTGGCCATGTCTCTCTTTCAGCTTTACTGCGTTCACTCTCCTCCTTCTTCCTACATATCTCTCTCCTACTGTCTAGTCTGGGAAGGATTTTCTAGTCTAACACGCCTGTAATCATTACAATTCCTGTCTTCCCTTATAACGTCCGTCATGAAATGTCCTAAGTTCATGTCACTAATCCAGCCATCATGTTCCTTACAGCCGCTTCATTCAAAGGTTGGTGTAGCAGATAAAAGGGTCAGAAGTTGTATCCTAAGAGTATCTTATCTCCGGGCTGAAGTGCCGTGATCAGTCTCTGTGCCAGGCCCAGGTGAGTTACGGTGAACGATCATCCACCACGCATTAAAAGCTGCGTGCACCATATAGCCAATAAAATGGTGGGTAATGTCTGCACCACTACAACTCTGCTTCAAACCCAATCAATAGGCAATGTGATAATGCGCATGGCGCATAAGCACCCAATAGCATCACACCCAATTCCTCCTAGTGAGTACAATATGACAAATCAATGTATCCAACATATACATAAACGTTATACATATACAGATATTCTTACTTAAGTAGTATGAATGCAAAACGTTAGTAGTATAATTATCTACAACCAACTGGGAACTAATAGTTTCCATAGACATGACAGACAGCTGACAATACTCAATAAAGTCTATCGAATGCCGGTCCAGAGTGTAACAAAAAAGGTCCGACTAAACATGATTAAAACATGCCTAGAAACATAAGTTAACATATGCATAGCATGGTAATCTCACTTGGTAGTAATAATATTGTACACATACCAAATGAGACATATAAACATTAAAAGAATATGTAAGGAGGATAGTCCTAGCCTCATTTATTCCTTTGGGTATAGACAGAATAATACTCAAAGCAATATTGTATAGACATTAACTGAAGAATACTTAGTTCACAGATCAGTAACAAGAGAGATTGATAGTCTCACTGAACTAGCCTACAACAGCCGACACATGAAGGAATATGAACCTATAAACACTTGGACAAGGCGTTTGATATACAATGAAGAAGAAATAGATTTCCTTTGTATGGTAATATATAAAGAACCCTTCTCTCCTTCTTGACGCCAATTTGGTATATGGTGCTAGCTCCATATGTTTATAGACTATACGTAACTGTATGAACGATGTGGTCAGTATCAAACCCTCGGCCTTTATGTCACAGGACATTTCCTGGTATACATTTGTGACTGGGTAAACCTATAAGCCCAGGTCAGTTATAAAATCAGTCCCTTGACCGGGGATTGGGAGACATGACCACCTGGCCGGATAGGAAAGTCTGCAAGCCACTGCGTTACTGCAGCTGTCATGGTGATTGCGTATATTTATTCCGAGATAACTCTGTGGATGTGTTAATTTATTTAATGACAAAACGGATGAATAACAGGATGGTAATTATATTGGTAGTGGCGGAGAGTAAGTACCCATGGTGGCATACTGGTTAGTCTGTTTGCCAGCAATGACTAGTCTGGTTTCAATCCCCGGCATTCTCACAACTATTTTTTTCAGTTAGTGTGCCTCTTGGCAAAAGATCTCGAGGTTACGGTACACAGATGTGTATAAGTGGAACACGATTGATACAGATATTTGTTCTGCACATTGGGAGCAGGTCGTTACTGATCACGTTGCATGGAGGGAAAAGATCCTGGAAGACAAAGGAGAAAATGATTGCTAATAGGTCACACACTGCGCGTATGAGACATCAGATGGTGATTGATGGAGGAAGAGACTATGTGTTCACATGCAACCATTGGGAATGAACATTTACTGCTTGAATTGTCACGTGAGTCACATTTTCTAGCACCAGTATGCAAACATGTAATAAACACTATTGTCTATCACGACAGAAATGTGCCAGAATTAAACAGAGATTGGACCGAACCTAGAGTCAGACTGCAAGGTGCTAGCTTGTCTCTAGGGTCAATCTAAGCACACAAAAACAAGTCAGAAATGATCTCTGGCACTATGCTGTACACTTGTACTGGTTTGGGAAAAACTGTTTCAGCAACAACCTTGCTCTGATAGATGCAAACCTGTTGAGATGACATGAAAGCCAAACCATTGGACTTAAGAGTTAAAGCTCACAGTCGCCCAGAGCATTTTAATCAGTTAGCTAATCAGCCTGGAGCCGTGGTAGTCTAGAGGCTAGACTCTGGAGCCGTGGTAGCCTAGTGGCTAGACTCTGGAGCTGTGGTAGCCTAAAGGCTATTCTTTGGAGCCGTGGTAGTCTAGTGGGTTAGACTCTGGAGCTGTCGTAGCCTAGTAGCTAGACTCTGGAGTTGTGGTAGCCTAGTGGCTAGACTATGGAGCCGTGGTTACTAGTGGCTAGACTCTGGAGCTGTGGTAGCATAGAGGCTAGACTCTGGAGCCGTGGTTACTAGTGGCTAGACTCTGGAGCCGTGGTAGCCCCTAGAGACTAGACTCTGGAGCAGTGGTAATCTAGTGGGTTAGACTCTGAAGCCGTGGTAGCCTAGTGGCTAGACTTTGGAGCAGTGGTAGCCTTGTGGCTAGACTCTGGAGCTGTGATAACTTAGTGGCTAGACTCTGGAGCTGCGGTAGCCTAGTGGCTAGACTCTGGAGCCGTGATAGCCTAGAGGCTAGACTCTGGAGCTGTGGTAGCCTAGTGGCTAGGCTCTTGTCTGCCAGCCTGGCGGTCATGGGTTTGAATGTGCATGGAGATGGATTTGGAAAGTTGACTTGGGCTGCCAGTATAACCCAGCCCAACATGGCTGCCAGGATAACCCAGCCCAACATGGCTGCCAGTATAACCCAGCCCAACATGGCTGCCAGGGATTCTCTTGGGAAGTAACGGCAGCAGTTGGGATGTTGACCACATCACCCCTGGAGAGTCAATTAGTCTATAAAAAATATGGGTGTTGCACCATATTATCGCCGGTCTCCCTGGTCGAGGAGTTAGCAGCTTTCTCCGTAACCCCGAATACTCTTGTGGTTGACGAGAATTGGAAGCGGTTCGAGTCGCGTCAGTGACTTATGAGAGTATGGAGCCGGTCGCTCGGAAATCAATGGCAAACTACTGAGCGTAATCTTGCCAAGAAATCAACAATCAGGTGTGTCCTGATATTATCAGAGTGCCTTAATTATTTTAAAATAGTTCTGTACGTACTATTTAATTTGCTAACGTTTTTGTTTTTCATTCTGAAAGCGACCTGACAGTTTTCTGTGAGTTGTGCAGTTGTTCTAATTCTACATAGACCATGGACATACAGACTGTTACGTAGATTGATATGACATTTGTGAACATAAAAACCTATATTGTATTTGTGTACATAAACACCTATATTAGATTTGTGTACATAAACACCTATATCATATTTGTGTGCATAAAAAACATATCATATGTTTGTATATAAACACCTTTATCATATTTGTCTCATTTCCAGAGTTGATCTTACAGACAACATACTCCCATCATGCCCAGTGCAGGTGAGACAAAGCACCTGGTAGCGCCTTCTGACAGTATCGGTAGGACAGGGATGATCAACAGTGATGGTCACTATTCTTCTTCTTCTTCTTCTCTTCTTCTTCTTCTTCTTCTTCTTCTTCTTCTTCTTCTTCTTCTTCTTCTTCTTCTTCTTCTTCTTCTTCTTCTTCTTCTTCTTCTTCTTCTTCTTTTTCTTCTTCTTCTTCTTCTTCTTCTTCTTCTTCTTCTTCTTCTTCTTCTTCTTCTTCTTCTTCTTCTTCTTCTTCTTCTTCTTCTTCTTCTTCTTCTTCTTCTTCCACTTCTTCTTTCGTTCGCTTGAAATATGTCTATAACTGCAATGTTGTCTCCTGTATGAATCTAACAGTCTTTTTTAGTTCACTCAGCGGTCCATAGAGTTTAATAGTTTATCTTACACTGTCGTCTCTCTAGGCCAAAAGGTTTGCCTAGATATGTTGTATTTTGGGTAGCCTTGGGGTAAGTGCTCGGCTGTCTGCGACGCCAGTCCACATGTGCACATGACTGATTCACCAATCTTGAATTTTGTATACATGTGGTTGCGTCCTGTTGTGTCCTGTTGTGAGGAGCAGAATAATGACTTGTTCTGATCTGTCTATAACATGGTAGTCGTCTTGAGCAGGTGTTGGTGGCCTTCTGAATGATTTGATCATTCTTTTCTTTTGGTGGTATGTAACGGTCACATCAGGCTGTTTTTCTTTTGTCCTTCTTTAGCCAATCGATCAGCTCTGTCGTTTCCGGGTACTCCACAGTGGGATGGACACTGTAGTGATCTTATGCTGACTGCTAAGTTCAGTAAGTAATGTCCTTAGTACTATTATAGTGATGTCCCTTTTATTGTTTATTTTTTTTTTGCATATCCCTTACAGGACGTTACAGTCAACACCAGCATTTTTCAGCTGCTGTTGATGTACTAGGCAAGTTTTTACGTTCAGTAGTTTGCCATTGCTTTCTGAACGATGTCCCGTGGGTAGCGTCAAATCCTGCAGTTCCAACAGATAGAAGTTTTGACTCTGTTGTCATTTTATATATCAGTGTTCTGTCTATATTAGTCTTTCGGTTGCATTTCCTCACACTAGGATAAGGTGTGCACACTGAACACTCCGAATTGTGCTCCTCCACTCAACGCTGTTGGCACAATGTGAGGTACACTGGGCATCATCGGAGTATGTCGTTGTCTGATCTGTAACAACAATGTGAGAATGTGAGGTGTCGGGTTTGTTAATGAGCGCCGCCCAACATTCCATTCAGCGCTAACAAAAAACAGGTAGTGAGGTAGTACCATCTCTAATGTCATAGACAGTAGCTCAGTCCTCTATGGTAGAGTAGTAGCCTAATTCATAAGTGCTGCATTGGTTTGGTGAGGTAAATTGTTACAGTATTGTGTGTGTATAAACATTGATGATAGTAATATCAACAAACCAAGAGAGGTCTGAGATAGGAATCATCATCATCAAGTGCCGTGCCGGCTGGCGTAGGCGTTCATGGCTCTCCATAGATCTCGGTCTTTGGTTTTCTGGATCAACTCTGCTGCTGATACTCCTCGATGCCACCGTCTCAATCCATCCAGCATAATTTCTCTTGGTCTGCCTCTGCCTCTTTTCCCCTCGATCTTTCCAGTTGTTACGATGTTCTCCAATGCCTCTCTTCTCATCACGTGACCGAAGAAAGATGTTTGTCTCTGTCTTATTGTTGTATAAAATGTTCTAGTTTCATTAGCCTGTTTCAGGCAGTCGTCGTTAGTTACTCTGGCAGTCCAACGAATTCGCAACATTCGTCTCAGGAACCACATCTCTGTTGCTTCTAATTTCTTCTTAATTTGTCCTCTAAAAGTACTGGAGAGTTTTGGTCATAGACCATAACTTTAGGAAGGGAAAATCCCAACTGCACCTCCCCGTGGTAGAGGATGGAAACACACCACGGTGTGGCTAACACAGCTCTGGGGACCGAGTATCCACCGAAATAAGTGGACAACTCTGCAGCTGAGCAGAGCAGGGCACTCACTTGTACTTACAGTCGGAAATGGCTGTCAAAGGCAGAGATAAAAAGACCATCATGTGGATGTGGAAGGCAAGGGGAAACCACCACATTATCTTCCCAAGACTTCATGGCAACACATATATCAGAGTTAGTGAACGACATTAATGGCTGTCTTAGGATACCCTCGTCCGGTAGGAACAGTCATGAGCCACAGGTGACACCAGACCGTCATCCAGCTACTGACGGCAAAATCATAACTAAAATAAATAAATTTAGAATAGGAACATGGAATGTTAGGACATTAAATGAGCTAGGAAAGTTGACCAATGCTCTAAGAGATAGGAATATGTGATGTTATTAAACTTTTTGCAATACAGTAACAATGTCGGCACTCTTCCGAATAACGGTTCTAAATGGGGACATAACTTTGTAGTGTTAAAAGCATCCCTTACAGGGTCTCATTAGTTGATATAATAAAAAAAAAAATATTAAACACTACGAACTGAAGTGAGAAGTGAGAAAATGGAATTACGTACCAATAATATTTCACAGTTATATGTGGAAATTGTGGCACAAAAGTTGTAAATACTGTCCGAAAGCATGTTCTTTGTGGAAAAATTGTGCATATCGGAACGAGCATTGATTGAATGTTCATTTTCACGTGGACGGCTAGACCGATCGATGGATGCAATCAATGTGTTTGGGCCCGGAGGGCCCTCACAGTCGTCGGAGTGTATACCTATCAGTTATATGTGGAAATAGATATACGCTCCGATGACAGTCAGGGCCCTCCGGGCCCAGGAAACATTTATTGCATCCATCTACCAGTCTAGCAGTCCATGACACATTGAAACGGAAGTGATTGAAGTCAACTAATGAGTACCTGTAAGGGATGCTTTTTACACTACAGAGTTATGTCCCCATTAGGAACCGTTATTCGGAAGAGTGCCAAAAGTCATAAGAAATGCAAAAGACATGATATAAAACTCCACTAGAGGACAAAATATCAACAATGTATGTTATGCAGATGGTACAGCATTGATTGTCATCAGGTTATAGCAGGTCGTTTACAAAATGACACTCTCATCACTTACAGCCCAATAGTTCTCCTAGCAATACAGCATCAACAATGACAGTCCAGTAATTCTAGCAATACAGCATCAACACTTTAAGTCCAGTTTTGTTGATGTTGTTTGTCCGTCAAGAATGATGATGACCATTCCCTTCATCCAGTGGGGTTGAAAGTTTGGAGTCGTGAGTTCTAAGATGGCTGATAAGGCCTATTTTGGTTCAAAATGTTCTTTGACAATGTGGGCAAAGAATGCTTGACGTTCCAGGAGGAGGATCTCCTGTAGTGGTTTTTCAGTCCAGCCTTTTTTTTCACAGTTCTTGCAGTCCTGTTTGCTTCACAAGTGACTGCACCCTTATGTAATGATGACATTAACGATACAACGACATTAAAGCGAAATGACGTAAACCGAAGCGATGTATAACGGGGCCTCCCTGTATTCAGAAGAGGACTATCAGACTATTCAATGGGAGCCATGACAGAGAGGTTACCGTTGCCTCTTAAAGTACAAGGCTTGTCCCCAGAACAGGGCTAATATTTGTTCCCAAGAATCTTATGAAATTACGCACCCTCCTAATCTCTTGGGTAGTGAGATTTATACTTAGCCTTCTCGGATAAGGGCGAAAAAACAGTAGGCTCCATGTGCAAGCTACGCACGTTAAAATTCCCACAGCAGTTGTAAATTGCAAAGAGCAGGCCTTTAGGCTACTGCTCTGGCAAAATTGTTAGGACAGTGAAATCTATCCATGGGTAGATGTAGCCTGTTACCTTGGATGGAATCTGTCTAGAGGAAGCACACCTGACACAAATTCATACTGAAGGAGGACACACTGGCTTTTGGGGTGCATAACTGGATGTGATGCTCTTATCTCAGAAGAGGAAAGAAGAATACAAAATAAGATAATCACATACATAAACTGCCGTATGGATGTCAATTAACAGTTTTATATATCCTAGTTTAAGTTATGAGAAATAATCTACTACCAATGCCACTTGTCGGATTTTACCTTTACCTTTTTTTTCACAACACTTGACACTAATGTAGGTGTCTGTGGCACTCATATGTTTGAGAATCCTTGTCAGTTATTACTTAATAGTAACCTATTTTATGCTCCACAGCTGCAAGTGAGACAAGTACCATTAAAGTAAGTTGTTTTTGTTTTTTTTAAATTGACTAACGTTCGTCACTGCACTATTTGTTGCTTTGGTTCTGCATCAGTCTCTATTTATTTTCTTAACATTTTTAGTGTTTATTTTTTGTGTGTTGTTTTGTTTGTTTGGTTGATGAAGCAGTAGAAATGTAAAACAATGGCTTATTTTTAAGTTGTGCTTTTTTGTTGACATTTTTTATTGCGTGCAAGACTTCAGAAGCCGATCTCCCTGGCCTAGGCATTAACATCTTTTCCCGTAATCCCGTATATCCACGTGAGTAACGTAACCTGCGCAAACATCGTGGAGGTTCTCGCCGCATTGGTAACTTAAGGGGTATGTGAGCCGGTTGCTCAGAAAACAATCGCAAACTACTGAAAGTAGTCTTGCCAAGAAATCAACAATCAGCTGAAAAATGCTGATGTTGACAGCGATATCCTGTAAAGGATATGCAAAAAAAAAAAAGACATCAGGAATAATGTTTAGAACCACATTCTTATTGGAATACAATATCAGTCAAAATTATCTCCCAGGGCAACAGCTTGAATTATTTTCTACAGCATCATTATAAACAATTTTCTAGAGTATCATTGTGAACTGTGTTTTCAGTATCATTATAAACAATTTTCTAGAACATCATTGTGAACTAATTTTACAGTTTCATAAAAAGTTTTCTAGATTATCATTGTGAACTTTGTTCTACATCATCATTATAAACAATTTTCAAGAATATCAATGTGTACTTGTTTCTTTAGTATCATTTTAAACAAATAATGTTTCTGCAAATTTTTTTTTAACAGGATCATTATATTATAATTGACTATTTTTACAGTATTATTATAAA
The DNA here is from genome assembly GCA_014155875.1 of Cepaea nemoralis. Lineage (NCBI taxonomy): Eukaryota > Metazoa > Mollusca > Gastropoda > Stylommatophora > Helicidae > Cepaea > Cepaea nemoralis. The sequence continues at coordinate 23,527 of JACEFZ010014264.1, forward strand.
CAATTTTCTAGAATATCATTGTGAACTGTTTTCTTCAATATCATTAGGAACTATGTTTAGAATATCGTACTGAGCTATTTTCTAAATTATCACATGAGCTCTTCCCTAGAGTATCATAGAAAACCATTTTCTAGAATGCCATTCATATTGAACTATTTTCTAGAATATCATTATGACTAACTTTGTAGAATATCATGATGAACTAGATTCTAGAATATCATTATGAACTATTTTCTCGATTATCAGTATGAATTATTTTCTAGAATATCATTATGAACTATTTTCTGGAATATCATTATGGACTGTTCCTAGAATATCACACTGCACCATTTTCTAGTATATCATTATGAACTATCATATTTTCTGAAATATTATTATGAACTATTTTCTAGAATATCATTGTGGACTTTTCCAGATAATTTTTCAGATTAATTCTGACGTACATTGTAGAGAGTCATGGTACATTTTCTGAACTTTACATGAATGATCTTACCAAAATTTTAAGATGTTGTAAATGGGTGAACGGTAAATTTTCTTTTGTTTCATTTATATGATGGACATTGTTTTTGATTAGTTACACATCTTTAGTTACTGTTTATTCCTATATATTTGGAAATGTTATTGTTCGGACAAGGTTTTGACTGCACCTGGCCCTGCAGCCGATAGGGTTGGGTTCAGCTGATTTCTCTCAGGAGGATTGAAAAGCAAAAATTAATAGCCTACCGATGACCCACAGATTACATAAGTCAACACCACCTCCCTGTGGTGGAGACTGAGAAACCATGACCGTGACATCATGGATCAACGGAGCTCTGGCTTGCCACGTGGATGGACTTCCCTTAGTAAGATTTTCCTGTCCTAAACTGGCCTAGCAATAGGTAAGGAGATTTTTCCTACTGCTCGAATAAAAAAGAAAGAAGCATAATCAGAAATAGCAAGTGAAATGGTTCGGCCACATAACTAGGCTACCAACTAACTGTATACCACAACAAGCAATGATGTGCAGACCAAATGGAACCAGAAGAAGAGACCGGCCATGTAAATGACTGACAAAAGAAATAGCAGAGCCCATGGGAATCTCAATATATGAAGCCCATAAACGGGCACTCCCCCGCTGATTATGCTTCACCTTCACACCGCATGGTACAAGAGGAACAAAATGAGATGATGATGAGATTTTTTGCACTATTTCCCCTTTAAGCGTCTGCTATGAAACATGAAGGGACTAACATATTGAATGGGGTCGCTTCGAAAAACATGCACTTGATACGTTCTGAGATCTTTTAAATTCCTCTCAGAGTATTGCCTGAAATATATTTTTGGTATAACCTTTGTTTGAAAAAAAACATCATGTCTTATATGGTAGAAAATAGACTATTTTCCAGGGCAACAAATTGAACTGTTGTCTAGAGCTTCATTCTAAACTATTATATTGGTTACAATTCATTCTATTTCCCAGGATTTCATTCTAAACTGTTTTATTGTTCAACATGTCACTATATTTCCTAGGATGTTACTCTAAACCAGTTCATTTGTCAACATTTTTCTCTATTTCTCAGGGCTTGTTTTAAACCAGTTCATTGGTCAACATATTTGTCTAGTTAGTTAGTTAGTTAGTCGATGTTCCAACTTCACGGCAACGTGTCGTCCCCATTATGCTCCATTCCCGTGCCAGCGAATATCACATAAAATGCTCCCCACAGTCCAATGTGAAAAGTGGAATAGACAGGAGTCTCGGAAATCCAACAGCCCGCACAGGTACACTATGCATAATATCGCTGTCAGAATATCAATACAAAATTCATCCACGAATACCACAGTTCATCGTCGATGAACTCGGCAGTCACAGAAAGACCTCATTGACCCGGGTCTTCTCACATGGCTCGGTTTCTTACCGCAGGGCAACCCGCCGAAAGTGTCGCACAAAGCATAAACTCGGCAGCTTCAGCGCCGACTCCCAGGAGTCTCCTGAAAAGTGCACTCGTGAACCGAAAGGGCAAAACAGTCAAACAGCATGGCGGTTAGGCGTTGAGCCGTTAAGGCCTGTGTCGTGTTTATGCTTGTGGCTACAGTTTGCAATCGCATTTTCCTCACGTTTGACTTGTAGTACATGGTTCTGTCGCTCTGATACTGAGTGAGTGCATGGGCGACACCGTGAGCTGTGAAATGTGCGTGGAATGCTTTTAAATCTGTCCTTTACAGTGACCTGCGTGTTCGGAACATATTTGTCTATTTCTCATGACTTCACTTCATTATAAACTATTGCAATGGGTCAATATTTTTGTCTGCTTCCCAGGACTTCATTCTAAACTATTTCACTAGTCAACATTTTGTTGTGTTTTCCAAGATTTCACTCTAAACTATTTCATTGGTCAACATTTTGCTCTGTTTTCCAAGACTTCACTCTATTTAATTGGTCAACATGCTTCTCCATTTCTTGGGTGTTTAATTAATTCAAACTATTTCATTTGTTCAAATGTTCCACTACTTTCCAGGAATTTACTTGAAGCCATTTCATTGGTTAACATGTAGCCTTATTTCCCAGGAATACATTTTAAACTATTTCATTGGTTAACTTGGTTCTGTTTTTCTCACTAATTCACTTTAAACTGTTTAATTAGATAACATTGCACCATTTCTCAAGAGGTTACTTGTACACTATTTCTTTGGTCAACATTTTTCTCTTTTCACCAGGGCTTCATTCTTCTTCTTCTTCTTCCTTTTTGTTTCTCTTTTAAGGGGAGTACATCACACCAAGTTATACATCTCAAAGGTCAGTGTGTCCATCTTCGGCAGGCATTTGTGTCAGGTATGCTTATTCTAGACATATTCCATCCAAGGTCACGGCATCTATCTACCAACGGGTAGGTTTTCTTTCCTTACAATTTTGCCAGGACAACAGCCTTATGGTCTACCGTATGTGACTTCCAATTGCCATGGGGATTTTAATATGCACAACCTGCACACAGACTTTTTGCCTTTATCCAAGAAGGCTATGTTTCCTATGTCACTACCCAAGAGATCGGGGGTGATTTGCGACATCATTAGATACCAAAGGTTCATAGAGACATTCCTTGCCCTATGCAGGGATCAAACCTGGTGCCTTGTAAGCTGAGGCAGACACTCTTTCCTCTCAGCTACGGCTTCCCGTTAGGACTTCATTGTAAACTATTTCCTATGCAACTTAGAGCTTCATTGTAAACTATTTCCTATGACACTTAGAGCTTCATTGTAAACTATTTCCTATGACACTTAGGGCTTCATTGTAAACTATTTCCTATGCCACTTAGAGCTTCATTGTAAACTATTTCCTATGACACTTAGGACTTCATTGTAAACTATTTCCTATGACACTTAGAGCTTCATTGTAAACTATTTCCTATGACACTTAGGACTTCATTGTTAACTATTTCCTATGCCACTTAGAGCTTCATTGTAAACTATTTCCTATGACACTTAGAGCTTCATTGTAAACTATTTCCTATGACACTTAGAGCTTCATTGTAAACTATTTCCTATGACACTTAGAGCTTCATTGTAAACTATTTCCTATGACACTTAGAGCTTCATTGTAAACTATTTCCTATGACACTCAGGGCTTCATTGTAAACTATTTCCTATGACACTTAGGGCTTCATTGTAAACTATTCCTATGCCAACTTAGAGCTTCATTGTAAACTATTCCTATGACACTTAGGACTTCATTGTAAACTATTCTTCCTAGTGCCACTTAGAGCTTCATTGTAAACTATTTCCTATGACACTTAGGACTTCATTGTAAACTATTTCCTATGCCACTTAGAGCTTCATTGTAAACTATTTCCTATGACACTTAGGACTTCAATTGTAAACTATTTCCTATGACACTTAGGGCTTCATTGTAAACATTTCCCTATGACACTTAGGGACTTCATTGTAAACTATTTCCTATGACACTTAGGGCTTCATTGTAAACTATTCCTATGACACTTAGGCCTTCATTATAAACTATTTCCTATGCACTTAGAGCTTCATTGTAAACATTTCCTATGCCACTTAGAGCTTCATTGTAAACTATTTCCTATGACACTTAGGGCTTCATTGTAAACTATTTCCTATGACACTTAGGGCTTCATTGTAAACTATTTCCTATGCCACTTAGAGCTTCATTGTAAACTATTTCCTATGCCACTTAGGGCTTCATTGTAAACTATTTCCTATGACACTTAGGGCTTCATTGTAAACTATTTCCTATGACACTTAGGACTTCATTGTAAACTATTTCCTATGACACTTAGAGCTTCATTGTAAACTATTTCCTATGCCACTTAGGGCTTCATTGTAAACTATTTCCTATGACACTTAGGACTTCATTGTAAACTATTTCCTATGACACTTAGGACTTCATTGTAAACTATTTCCTATGCCACTTAGAACTTCATTGTAAACTATTTCCTATGACACTTAGGACTTCATTGTAAACTCTTTCCTATGACACTTAGGACTTCATTGTAAACTATTTCCTATGACACTTAGGCTTCATTGTAAACTATTTCCTATGACACTATAGGACTTCATTGTAAACTATTTCCTATGACACTTAGAGCTCATTGTAAACTATTTCCTATGACACTTAGAGCTTCATTGTAAACTATTTCCTATGACACTTAGGGCTTCATTGTAAACTATTTCCTATGACACTTAGGACTTCATTGTAAACTATTTCCTATGCCACTTAGGACTTCATTGTAAACTATTTCCTATGCCACTTAGGACTTCATTGTAAACTATTTCCTATGACACTTAGGGCTTCATTGTAAACTATTTCCCTATGCCACTTAGGGCTTCATTGTAAACTATTTTCCTATGACACTTAGGACTTCATTGTAAACTATTTCCTATGACACTTAGGACTTCATTGTAAACTATTTCCTATGACACGTAGGACTTCATTGTAAACTATTTCCTATGACACTTAGGACTTCATTGTAAACTATTTCCTATGACACTTAGGACTTCATTGTAAACTATTTCCTATGCCACGTAGGACTTCATTGTAAACATTTTCCTATGCCAACTTAGGGTCTTCATTGTAAACTATTTCCTATGACACTTAGGACGTCATTGTAAACTATTCCTATGACACGTAGGGCTTCATTATAAACTATTTCCTATGACACTTAGAGCTTCATTGTAAACTATTTCCTATGACACTTAGGACTTCATTGTAAACTATTTCCTATGCCACTTAGAGCTTCATTGTAACTATTCCTATGACACTTAGGACTTCATTGGTAAACTATTTCCTATGCCACTTAGAGCTTCATTGTAAACTATTTCCTATGACACTTAGGGACTTCATTGTAAACTATTTCCTATGACACTTAGGGCTTCATTGTAAACTATATTCCTATGACACTTAGGGCCTTCATTGTAAACTATTTCCTATGACACTTAGGGCTTCATTGTAAACTATTTCCTATGCCACTTAGAGCTTCTTTGTAAACTATTTCCTATGCCACTTAGGGCTTCATTGTAAACTATTTCCTATGACACTTAGGGCTTCATTGTAAACTATTTCCTATGACACTTAGGGCTTCATTGTAAACTATTTCCTATGACACTTAGGACTTCATTGTAAACTATTTCCTATGACACTTAGGGCTTCATTGTAAACTGTTTCCTATGCCACTTAGAGCTTCATTGTAAACTATTTCCTATGCCACGTAGGGTGTCATTATAAACATTTTTCTATGCCACGTAGGGCTTCATTGTAAACTATTTCCTATGACACTTAGGACTTCATTGTAAACTATTTCCTATGACACTTAGGGCTTCATTGTAAACTATTTCCTATGCCAATTAGGACTTCATTGTAAACTATTTCCTATGACACTTAGGGCTTCATTGTAAACTATTTCCTATGCCACTTAGAGCTTCATTGTAAACTATTTCCTATGCCACTTAGAGCTTCATTGTAAACTATTTCCTATGACACTTAGGGCTTCATTGTAAACTATTTCCTATGACACTTAGGGCTTCATTGTAAACTATTTCCTATGCCACTTAGAGCTTCATTGTAAACTATTTCCTATGCCACTTAGGGCTTCATTGTAAACTATTTCCTATGACACTTAGGGCTTCATTGTAAACTATTTCCTATGCCACTTAGGGCTTCATTGTAAACTATTTCCTATGACACTTAGGACTTCATTGTAAACTATTTCCTATGACACTTAGGGCTTCATTGTAAACTATTTCCTATGCCACTTAGAGCTTCATTGTAAACTATTTCCTATGCCACGTAGGGTTTCATTATAAACATTTTTCTATGCCACGTAGGGCTTCATTGTAAACTATTTCCTATGACACTTAGGGCTTCATTGTAAACTATTTCCTATGACACTTAGGGCTTCATTGTAAACTATTTCCTATGACACTTAGGACTTCATTGTAAACTATTTCCTATGACACTTAGGGCTTCATTGTAAACTATTTCCTATGCCACTTAGAGCTTCATTGTAAACTATTTCCTATGCCACGTAGGGATTTCATTATAAACTATTTTCCTATGCCACGTAGGGCTTCATTGTAAACTATTTCCTATGACACTTAGGACTTCATTGTAAACTATTTCCTATGACACTTAGGACTTCATTGTAAACTATTTCCTATGCCACTTAGAGCTTCATTGTAAACTATTTCCTATGACACTTAGGACTTCATTGTAAACTATTTCCTATGCCACTTAGAGCTTCATTGTAAACTATTTCCTATGACACTTAGGACTTCATTGTAAACTATTTCCTATGACACTTAGGGCTTCATTGTAAACTATTTCCTATGACACTTAGGGCTTCATTGTAAACTATTTCCTATGACACTTAGGGCTTCATTGTAAACTATTTCCTATGCCACTTAGAGCTTCTTTGTAAACTATTTCCTATGCCACTTAGGGCTTCATTGTAAACTATTTCCTATGACACTTAGGGCTTCATTGTAAACTATTTCCTATGACACTTAGGGCTTCATTGTAAACTATTTCCTATGACACTTAGGACTTCATTGTAAACTATTTCCTATGACACTTAGGGCTTCATTGTAAACTGTTTCCTATGCCACTTAGAGCTTCATTGTAAACTATTTCCTATGCCACGTAGGGTGTCATTATAAACATTTTTCTATGCCACGTAGGGCTTCATTGTAAACTATTTCCTATGACACTTAGGACTTCATTGTAAACTATTTCCTATGACACTTAGGGCTTCATTGTAAACTATTTCCTATGCCAATTAGGACTTCATTGTAAACTATTTCCTATGACACTTAGGGCTTCATTGTAAACTATTTCCTATGCCACTTAGAGCTTCATTGTAAACTATTTCCTATGCCACTTAGAGCTTCATTGTAAACTATTTCCTATGACACTTAGGGCTTCATTGTAAACTATTTCCTATGACACTTAGGGCTTCATTGTAAACTATTTCCTATGCCACTTAGAGCTTCATTGTAAACTATTTCCTATGCCACTTAGGGCTTCATTGTAAACTATTTCCTATGACACTTAGGGCTTCATTGTAAACTATTTCCTATGACACTTAGGGCTTCATTGTAAACTATTTCCTATGACACTTAGGACTTCATTGTAAACTATTTCCTATGACACTTAGGGCTTCATTGTAAACTATTTCCTATGACACTTAGAGCTTCATTGTAAACTATTTCCTATGCCACGTAGGGTTTCATTATAAACATTTTTCTATGCCACGTAGGGCTTCATTGTAAACTATTTCCTATGACACTTAAGACTTCATTGTAAACTATTTCCTATGCCACTTAGGACTTCATTGTAAACTATTTCCTATGACACTTAGGGCTTCATTGTAAACTATTTCCTATGCCACTTAAGACTTCATTGTAAACTATTTCCTATGACACTTAGGACTTCATTGTAAACTATTTCCTATGCCACTTAGGACTTCATTGTAAACTATTTCCTATGACACTTAGGACTTCATTGTAAACTATTTCCTATGACACTTAGGACTTCATTGTAAACTATTTCCTATGCCACTTAGGACTTCATTGTAAACTATTTCCTATGCCACTTAGGACTTCATTGTAAACTATTTTCTATGCCACTTAGGGCTTCATTGTAAACTATTTCCTATGACACTTAGGACTTCATTGTAAACTATTTCCTATGACACTTAGGGCTTCATTATAAACTATTTCCTATGACACTTAGGACTTCATTGTAAACTATTTCCTATGCCACTTAGGACTTCATTGTAAACTATTTCCTATGCCACTTAGGACTTCATTGTAAACTATTTCCTATGCCACTTAGGGCTTCATTGTACACTATTTCCTATGACACAAAGGGCTTCATTGTAAACCTTTTCCTATGACACATAAAGCTTCATTGTAAACTATTTCCTATGACACATAGAGCTTCATTGTAAACCTTTTCCTATGCCATATAGGACTTCATTGTAATCTATTTCCTATGACACTTAGGGCTTCATTGTAAACCTTTTCCTATGCCACTTAGGACTTCATTGTAAACTATTTCCTATGACACTTAGGACTTTATTGTAAACTATTTCCTATGACACTTAAGGCTTCATTGTAAACCTTTTTCTATGCCCCTTAGGGCTTCATTGTAAACTATTTCCTATGACACTTAGGGCTTCATTGTAAACTATTTCCTATGACACTTAGGACTTCATTGTAAACTATTTCCTATGACACTTAGGACTTCATTGTAAACTATTTCCTATGACACTTAGGACTTCATTGTAAACTATTTCCTATGCCACTTAAGGCTTCATTGTAAACTATTTCCTATGACACTTAGGACTTCATTGTAAACTATTTCCTATGACACTTAAGGCTTCATTGTAAACTATTTCCTATGCCACTTAGGGCTTCATTGTAAACTATTTCCTATGACACTTAAGGCTTCATTGTAAACCTTTTTCTATGCCCCTTAGGGCTTCATTGTAAACTATTTCCTATGCCACTTAGAGCTTCATTGTAAACTATTTCCTATGACACTTAGATCTTCATTGTAAACTATTTCCTATGCCACTTAGAGCTTCATTGTAAACTATTTCCTATGCCACGTAGGACTTCATTGTAAACCTTTTCCTATGCCACTTAGGGCTTCATTGTAAACTATTTCCTATGCCACTTAGGGCTTCATTGTAAACTATTTCCTATGCCACTTAGGGCTTCATTGTAAACTATTTCCTATGCCACTTAGGGCTTCATTGTAAACTATTTCCTATGCCACGTAGGACTTCATTGTAAATCTTTTCCTATGCCACTTAGGGCTTCATTGTAAACTATTTCCTATGCCACTTAGGGCTTCATTGTAAACTGTTTCCTATGCCACTTAGGCTTCATTGTAAACCTTTTCCTATGACACTTAAGGTTTCATTGTAAACCTTTTCCTATGCCACTTATAGATTTATAGTAAACTATTTCCTATGCCACGTAGGGTTTCATTATAAACTATTTCCTATGCCACTTAGGGTTTCATTGTAAACTATTTCCTATGACACTTAGGGCTTCATTGTAAACTATTTCCTATGACACTTAGGGCTTCATTGTAAACATTTTCCTATGCCACGTAGGGCTTCATTGTAAACATTTTCCTATGCCACTTAGGGCTTCATTGTAAACATTTTCCTATGACACTTAGGGCTTCATTGTAAACATTTTCCTATGCCACTTAGGGCTTCATTGTAAACATTTTCCTATGACACTTAAGGCTTCATTGTAAACTATTTCCTATGACACTTAAGGCTTCATTGTAAACTATTTCCTATGACACGTAGAGCTTCATTGTAAACCTTTTCCTATGACACTTAAGGCTTCATTGTAAACTATTTCCTATGACACTTTGGGCTTCACTGTAAACCTTTTCCTATGCCACTTTGGGCTTCATTGTAAACCTTTTCCTATGCCACTTAGGACTTCACTGTAAACCTTTTCCTATGCCACTTAGGGCTTCATTGTAAACTATTTCCTACAACATTTAGGTATGATTTTTCTAGGACACCATTCCAAACCATGTTTTACCATTACCCTCTTTGGATAACAATCACCTTCAATTAATATCCTGTCTGGGTGAAATCGTGGTCAGCCGCTATTTGTGGATGACTCAGTCACAGCATTATTAATCTAACCCAGTGATGGACCCTAATATAACTTCTCTTTGAGGTTTAATGGGGTAGAGATAATGGTATAATCAAAATCGAAACCATGTTGCATTACAAAACAATAACATTGACACAGTTTTGTACCTTAAATGTGGCATTGTTTTCACTTGCCAGGTGTACAAAAGAAGATGGTATGTATTATTCATATTTGGCATGTATGCCTTCACCCAAAATATGATATGGAACACATGGGGGCCTATAACGACTTCAAGTGAGAATGCATTTAATTGGTCCAATGCTACAATTGCTTGGCTAACCAACTGGGGACCTGTGTCATATATTCTCACCGGCTTGTTTTTTCCTTGGTTGTTACAAGTAAAAGGTAAAGTTACCAGCTTGTGTATTGTTTAGTGTACTCATTTGATAACAAACAAATAACCAAACATTGATCAGTTACTCTATCTACATGACCAAATATTTTCACTTATCTTAACATATACTACGTTGCATGTCCTTTGTAGGGTGCTGCGATCAACCCCAGCTGTAGGTTGATTTTCTCAACAATTTTATGTTCTGTAATCTGCTATTGCCGGTCTACGTGGCAAAAGTGTTTTGGACGCGGTTCGTAATTCCACTTACCTGTGTTCGAAACACAACTGCGACTGATTTGGCAGCGGACCGTGTCGCGCTGGGGTTTAACATGTTTGTATGGGAACTGGTCGTTCAGAAAGCAATGACAAACTACTGAATGTAAACTTGCCAAGACATCAACAACAGCAGTGCTGGTGTTGACAGTGATGTCCTGTAAATAGGATATGCAAAACAAAAAAAAAAGTTTGCTATTGCTTTCTGAATGAGACGTTAACATGGAGGTCTCACTGATGTAGGCCTTGATCCCGCCATGCTGTGGTCAATGCACTGGAAGTTTCAGAGTTAGAGCAGTCTTCTTTCGGCCAAACCAACATGTCCGAAACGACATAAGGTGTGGTCATATCAAGTGGTGAAACAGGAAGCACTAACATAATAAACTGTACTTCACAAAGACGTCAGGTCTGGTGAAGATTCACAGTAACACTTCTTCTTCTTCTTCTTCTTCTTCTTCTTCTTCTTCTTCTTCTTCTTCTTCTTCTTCTTCTTCTTCTTCTTCTTCTTCTTCTTCTTCTTCTTCTTCTTCTTCTTCTTCTTCTTCTTCTTCTTCCTCTTCTTCTTCTTCATTGTTCGTCTGAAATATTCTTTGTTTTGGACATAATTATGTTGTGTCAGTTTACAGCAGAGCTGTGATATTTGCACCTTTTGTCTGACACATCTGACTTCTGGAGACCTGGTTAGCCTTCCCGGTTCAACATATCCTAAAGCAAACAAATAACCATACATTGATCAGTTCCTCATCGTACATGACCCAAATAGTTGCAGTTATTCTGATTTTGGTTTTGGATGGATCACTTCATTGTGCAAAGATGTATCCCTATATGCTCAACCCCCCCCCCCCCTCTTTCCGACAACACAGGGAGAATCTCAGTGCAGTACACGAATGCTGTAGCACTAGTGAGGAATCTAATGCGTGTGTACAAGAATCACACACGCTTTAATATTCTGTTTGTTTATGTTTTCTAATTTTGATATTTTACTGTTGCAGTGACTTATTGTGCTTGCTTCTTTCATTTTCTAATTTTGGTATTTAACTTGGTCAGTGTCTTATTCTGCCTGCTTCTTTTTCATTTTCTAATTTTGATATTTAACTTGAGCAGTGACTTATTATGCCTGCTTCTTTAATTTTCTAATTATTTTGGTATTTAACTTGGGCAGTGACTTATTCTGCCTGCTTCTTTCATTTTCTAATTTTGGTTTTTAACTTGCATCTTTCCCTGCATCCCGTCGGGTGCATACTGCAAAGTTATAGATCATATGAAATGAATAAATGAGTAATACATTGGCTGAAATACTGAATACATAGTCACTGATATTTTTCAAATATGGAGTACCTAAGAGTTAACAGGAAGTCTTTCTGTTTGGATAGTAGTGGCTGGAATCGTCTAATCGATAATGTTTATATATTTGAGCAATAGATTATTGTTAATTGAATACAGTAATTGAGTTTGATATTTTGTGTTAATGTGAGACTTTCGTTTATTTTTGATTGTACTGTCTGTTTGAAGGTTTGAGGTGGGCGACGGTAATCAGCATGTTCCTGGTTGCTGCTGGGGCCTGTTTCAGGGTCATCACTTCAGAACCACTTGCAGCTACAATGTGAGTATTCCTTGTGACACGTGGACTCTACTCAAAGAGGATTAACTGAATTAATGTTACCGCAGGATGCAGAGAATAAGTGGATAAAGAGTATATAACATGAACCAATTTTTAAAGATGGAGAAAATAGACAGCTATTCAACAGTCTACAACAAAGGATGAATCATGAAAAAATGAGAAGTAGATAGTAAGCGTTACGAGAAAATGATCACAAGATACAAAATGGATGTTATGGTCAGAGCCTTCATCAGCACACAAAAAACAAACACACACCAACACAACTTTATGAAAAACAAAAACACTGCAGATGTGTATATATATAACGATGTTCTTGATGATAAGTTTCGTGAGATGGTCGTTGTCTAGGTAACGATGCTCCTGGTGTGTCAATTGAGCTATCTAACTGTCTCACAATGCAACTCACCCCAGTAATACACATCCATCAGTCATTAAACAAGATTGAGTTGGCGCACATAATCCTTTAATACAGAAAGAACACGGACAAACGGAAAATCCTTATATATCCAGACACAATATAATCCATAGAATATAAATATCATCCTCACAATTTAACACGTACACATCACTGTCTTCTCACGGCCTGCTTCATCTCAAATCCATAAGACAGATAATCCAGCTCCTATCCACAGCTGGACCTCACACAATACACCCACACACATGGGTCTAGTCTCCACTAACTATAAACCCACTCTGGGTTCAGGCTTCCATTAACTATCCAACCCCCACTGGGTTTTAAGCCTGTATTCACAACTGGGAGAACAACACAACCAAAGATCTGACCGCAGTCAGTCTAAACTCCCACGTATTAGCCCACCTATCCGTTCGGCGCTAAAACATCAACTGCCCAGAATTCCCTTGACTTCACACGAACCGAACCTCAGTCGGTCTCAGCCTCCACTGCCAAGTCAAAGTTTTCCACTGTCTTTTAACCATGCTGTGTAGCCCCTCCCTGGGCTCCCAACAACATTACACCCCAGCCTAAAACTTTCTTTCTCCCCATCTCCACTCTTTCTCCCTCTCCACTCACCCTCACCATTATTTCTCATGGCTGGTTGTTTTTCTCGTAGTCCCGCTACAAATGTCACTCATCTCAATGTCAATGACCCAGACATATGTCTATATATATATATATATATATATATATATATATATATATATATATATATATATATATATATATATATATATATATATATATATATATATATATATATATATATATAGGGTGTATTTTTTATTGACTGTGCATTGTTTGAAAATATTGCTGGTTCAAGTTTTGTATTCACCCTCTGTAAAGTTCATGCAACATAATAGGTAAAAACAAAACTTGGCCTGGCAATATTTTCAAACACGAACACTTCAGGTCACGAACAATTCAGGTTATGAACAACAACTTCGAGAATTTTATTTCTCGGGTAACAAACAGTGCCTCGGGTTACGAGCGAAATCGAGAGAGAGAGAGAGAGAGAGAGAGAGAGAGAGAGAGAGAGAGAGAGAGAGAGAGAGAGAGAGAGAGAGAGAGAGAGAGAGAGAGAGAGAGAGAGAGAGAGAGAGAGAGAGAGAGCAAGGTGTAACGTTGGAGACACACGATCGTGTACATTACAAGCAGTACTACAGGTGAGCTTATGGATCTTCAGAATGAACAGCTAAAGACATTAAAGGAGGAGCATTCGCCCGATGAGGAGGAGTCAGTGACCGTTTCAACTGCCAGGATTAAAGAAATTTGCAGCAAGTGGGCAGACGTCGAAGACTAAATTGTGAACCATCATCCAAACAAACTTGTTGCTAACAGGGCAGTAAACCTGATGAATGATAACACAATGGCCCACTTCAGAAAGATTCTCCAGCAAAGGCAGCGACAAATTTCCCTTGATAGTTTCTTGGTGCTGAAAGATTCCCAGTAGGCTGCCAAGAAACAGCGACAAGATAATCCTGAAATAATGATTCAGAATAACAAAGAAAGTGACACATTTCCCATGATCGTTTTCTTGGTAATAAACGAGAGAAGAAAAAGAGAAACCTGGACCAATGCAGCAGTCTTTGCCCATGATGACTATGAAGGTTTCCACTAAGGCACTGAAACCGTTGCTGCAGCGATTGATCTTGAGGACGCATACAACAGAGTACCACTGGATGTTTTAATGTTTCAGCTTCTTGAACTAAACGTAAGTCCATTCCTCCTTAGTTGGATCGCTGCAGCCCTCTACCAACGGAAAGTAGTTTTTAGATGTGGCAGCTGGACTTCGGAACCAACAACAATATATCCTGGCCTACCACAGGGATCACCATTATCCCCGGTACTGTTCAACGCCTACACAGTGAGAATCACCAGTGAGCAGATCACTGGACCTGGCAGGACATTGTCGTATGCCGATGATGTTTTAGTGTATCGTCAGGGTAAGGATAGAGAGGAGGTTGCTGTGGAACTACAAACCGAACTCAATCGCATAAGTACTTGGTGTGATGAAGCTGGGGCAATGTTCAACCCAACAAAGACAACAGTGACTTGGTTCTCGTTGAATAATCATATTGTCAACAATCCAACACCAACTGTAATGCTGTGTTCAGAGACGGTGGAAAGAACGCAGGCAATGAATTACCTGGGGATACGGTTTGATCGAAGCCTTGCTTATAATGTGCACATAGACCAGGTGATAACAAAGGCCAAGCGGGGTTTGGCAGCGATGCGGGTGATGGCGGCAGCAAACTGTGAGCAGCGCCATCTATGTCTTCTGTACGAGGGGCTGGTCATGTCTGTTTTGGAGTATGCAATGGCAATCCTGACTCTCAGCCATAAGCAGATAGAACGGATGGAAAGGATACAGAATGAAGCTATGCGCATTATTCTTGGATGTACAAGAGATACAGCATGCAGGGCGACGCGCTACCTTCTTGATTTTCCAACCATTGAAGAGAGAATACAAGTTTGCAGGGCACGCGCCTACCTCAGAATTAACGCAAACACACAACACCCACTGCATAGTGAAATTAGGAAGGTGAAGGGCAGCAGGTTAAAAAGAGGACGGTCGTGGATGGGTCAAGCCGAAGACATTCTTCAACAGGTGTGTTCACTTGAAGACTTAGAACCTGGCGAGGAGTGGGTGCAAGTGCCAACAGACTTCTGCACATCCTTTTCAGTTTGCATCCAACTAGATAGAAAATGCAGACAAGAAAATCCGGCTGCTGTTGAGGCTGAAGTACAAGCGTTGATTTTCGAGAATTCGCTAGATGGTGACGCGGTCATCTACACAGATGGGTCGGTCGTCGGACATATGAGAAGCTCATGGGCCTTTACAGCTCGGGCCGGAGAGAGAATTGTGAAGGAGGACTCTGGTGCTTTCACTGAAACCACAAGTAGCCTGACCATGGAAGTCATGGCAGTAAGTAAAGCAATAACATGGCTCGAGACACAGACATTCACTAGGGCATGTTTCCTTAGCGACTCAATGAACATGATCAAGAGGATAGAGGAGGGGTCGATCCGAAGAGAATGGTTGCTGCCTCTGAAGCGGTCTCGGCTGACAAAGATTAGTTTCATCTTCGTGCCAGGTCATGCGGGAGTACAAGGAAATGAGCGGGCTGACAAGCTCGCAGGTGAGGCTACTGTGGAGGGCGGACGCGCCATGGACCAGGCTGACATTCTGAATGCTCTACGAGAAGTGAGACTTTTGCGAGAACCAAGTGATGACTGTGAATCTACAACAATGGCCAGACTGCGGGAGCAGCAAATTAAAAGAGGGGTGGCCAAACAAGAACACTACGCAGGAAGCCAAAGAAGATTGATAAACCAACACAGAACTGGCGTCTTTAGCCGCTACACGCTGCGGGATTTGCTGAGGAGGGGATCCGAGCACTTATGGACTGAATGGTTCGATGTGCAACGAGGATGATCTGTCGACTAACTAACTAACTTGGTAATAAAGATACACTAAACCCCTTTTTATTTTACATTGAATTCAGTTGGTTGTTTTCTCTCTCTTTATTTAATACGTGAATTATACGGGGGGTGAGTGGTCTCAATGTATGGTGTCCGCCTCGAGTGCTGGAGGTCCAGGGTTCAGGCCCCGGTGAGGACGGGGATTTATTAAAAGAATCCACATGGACATCCAGTAATAAAATTTCCCCTGGTCTCTGGGTAGTGAGATCGGACGCCTGTGTGTATTGTTGCGCACGTAAAAAATTCTTTGGCAACTGGAAATCGAAAAAGAGTAGCCTAATGGCGCTGCCCGGGCAAAATTTCGAATTAAAAATCTACCCAAAGTATTTCAGGATCCTCGCCGATGCTACGGAGTTCATGCATTGATCTAAGTTTCTCCAGACTCAGGTTTGAGTTAGGAGGAAAACGTAGCACTTATGGGTTAATTCCGTGTGCCGTGATGTTGATCCAACGACTAAATTAAACGACTAAACTAAACTAAACGTGAATTATACATATTCTTTGCGTATTGCCAGTCAAACGACCGGATGTTAATAAAAAAAGAACGATATTTTCATCTTAAAGCGGATTGTCTTTATATAATTGATTTCAATGTTTTGGGTTATGAACATTTCGGGTTATGAACCGAGCTCTGGAACGAATTAAGTTCGTAACACGAGGTACTACTGTATGTATGTATGTATGTGTGTGTGTGTGTGTGTGTGTGTGTGTGTGTGTGTGTGTGTGTGTGTGTATATATATATATATATATATATATATATATATATATATATATATATATATATATATATATATATATATAAAAGAGAATGTTTGTTTGTTTGTTTGTACTTTATGCGTCCCCGAACGGTCCATCCGATTGAGATGAAATTTTGTACAGATGTTGTTCTCACTCCCGCGGATCCAACTGAAATAGTTAGATAGTTTAAAAGCAGTTTTGTACGTAATAAAACAACATTAAAAGGAAAGACGTATAATTAAAATATTGCAATGAGACTTAACAAGAAAAGTTATATCAAGGGACATTACTTTTAGTAGCATTGTTATATTATGTAATATAAATAACTGTTGTATTTTTCTTAAAGTTTTATAAAATGTTTAAAGAAGTTATCTACAGTCGTATGCATTATAAACAAAGTGATAAAAACTTTAAGGCATGTTTAAAGTTTTCATAAAAATAATGCATCTATTTTAGATGCGTGAAAATTTTCTAACTCATCTTTTTATTTCTCTTCAACGGGACGCAGAGGTGTTTCCAAGGCACCAGGGCCGGGTTATATACTGGCCAAGACCTATTGACGCGTCCTTGTTGAGCGTCCTGGCTAAAGTCAGTAGGATCGCCGATTCCTCCGAAGTTGGAGAGTGTCTGCCTGTACAGCGAGGAACCACCAGTCTGCACACCAATAAGCCAGACATGGGACAACGGATACTCACGCAAACCGCAGGTCCTGTATGACATCACAATGATGTTGGACAACAGGAGACCTTCATCCGACTTACAGGACTTCGCGTTGGAGCTCAAGCCAACGAACACAAGCAAACAAGCAATTTCTCTTCACCAGCACATTAAAAGTTTTATTCTTCTATTACTACACTTAATAATGTAATTTATTTTGGAGAGAAAGTTAGTTGCATATCCTTTGAAGAACGCCGCAGTCAATCCCGCATTTATTGGGTTTTACGTTCAGTAGTTTCAGGTTGCCCTTTTTAGTTATTGGAATGAAGATAAAGATAGTTCTCTTCCAATATTTTGGCCATATACCATATTTCCATATCTTCTACTATCTTCTAATATTCTACTATATACATAAAAAGAGAATGTTTTTTTCTTTGTGTGTCCTTTATGCATTCCCGAACGGTCCATCCGATTGAGATGACATTTTGTACAGATGTTGTTCTCACTCCCGCGGATCCAACTGAAATAGTTAGTTTAAAATCAATTTTTTTATTTTTAACGGGAGCATTAGAAACAGACGAGCAACGGGAACAGGGGCGGGAGCATCAGAAACAGACGAGCAACGGGAACAGGAATGGGAGCATCAGAAACAGACGAGCAACGGGAACGGGAGCATCAGAAACAGACGAGCAATGGGAATGGGAACATCAGAAACAGACGAGCGACGGGAACGGGAGCAGGGACTGAACGCGTACTCTGAGCGCTTAGAGAAATGTATTTGAATGTATAATGACTACTTATATGAATTAAATTAGATGCTCCCCGCCAGGAGCTGGGCGAAGCCGGGCCGACGAATGGAGACAGATTGTATTTGCAGCAAAGAACCTCAATGGCTCGGAATGCTGAAGAAGAAGAAGATATATATATATATATATATATATATATATATATATATATATATATATATATATATATATATATATATATATATATATAAGTTACTCATCTGTTTCCTTGTTGTGGATGGGACACTTATGTGAGGAAATCTCGTGTATGATTACAACAAAAAGGAACAAGTTTATTCTGTAAAGTAAGTAATTAAATGACCTTTTACACACCTTCAGGCCTTAAAGCACATTGGGCATACAGTGCTAGACCCATTTCTTTATAGACCAATCAGCACTGACTTTGTGATGTGGTCAGTATCATTGCCGGCCGCCTTTATTTCCCAAGACATTTCCTGGTACCCTCCTGGGGAGGGGGGCGTTCATTCGATTTGAAGTCAAGCATAGTCCATACACGTGCTACTACTTCTAGTGCACTAGACTTTACTTTGTGTGTGGATTAGCTTTCCATATTACCAGTGTCAGGTGAACTCACTTCGACTTCAGAGGTTCTTGTAATTTACACCGCCAAGTCAAGGATGAGAATCAACATTTTAGTCCAGCAGATTGGTATAACGGTTGAACTCGCTACCACAGCATCAGTACACCAGATGCTTATTCCTGACTGGTACATCTTGACCACACTAACTTATTCCTGACCAGTAAAGCTTGACCACATTAACGTATTCCTGATTGGTACTGGTTGACCATACTAACCTATTCCTGACCAGTAAAGCTTGACCACACTAACGTATTCCAGATTGGTACAACTTGACCACACTAACCTATTCCTGACCAGTAAAGCTTGACCACACTAACGTATTCCTGATTGGTACACCTTGACCACACTAACCTATTCCTGACCAGTACAGGTTGACCACACTAACTTATTCCTGACCAGTACAGCTTGACCACACTAACGTATTCCTGATTGGTACAGCTTGACCACACTAACCTATTCCTGACCAGTACAGGTTGACCACACTAACTTATTCCTGGCCAGTACAGCTTGTCCACACTAACCTATTCCTGGCCAGTACAGCTTGACCACACTAACCTATTCCTGACCAGTACAGATACATTTTGACCACACGAACTTATTCCTGATGTGTGTTTTACAGACTGATAAATATTGGCCAGTTTCTGAATGGTGTGGCAGGACCAATTGGAATGTGTGCCTTACCTACGTTGTCAGCCACCTGGTTCCCACCACATGAAAGAGTGACGGCCACATCAATTGGCACAAGTATAGCTGTTATGGGCTCTTCTCTTGCATTCATTCTAGGTAATGGTTCTTTCATTCTCGTTCCCTTTTATGTCAGGCAGAAGTGACTGCCTGTGATCTCAGGGTTTTTGTACCTTTGTGCTTGCTGGCTTGGAGATGGATGTTTTTTTTTTTATAAAGGAAATGGTCTTAGTCTGTGGGTTTCAGAAATATAGTATTTCTAAACTTTAGGATCAGAAGAGTTTAGACCTAGAAGTGTTTAAAGTGTTAAGGTTGAGAAAAGTGAGATGCCTGAGGCATGGACAATTTTGAGGCTCAGAATTATTTAAAGGTATAGAATCAGAAGTTATTCAATTTTTAAGAGTGAGGAAAGTTTGAATCATCGAGGATGAGAAGTGTTTGAAGTTGTAAGGTTGAGAAAAGTTTGAATTCTGAGGCATGGAAGAGATTCAAGTTTTGAGGCTAGGAATTATTAAAAGTTATGGGATTATAAGTGTTTGAAACTTTGGAACTGACCCAAGTTTGAAGCATTGAGGCTGAGAACTATTTGAAGTTTTGTAGCTGAGAATTTTAGACTCAGAAACATTTGAAGCCTTCAGGATGAGAAGAGGTTAAACGTGAGATTTTGAAGAGAGTGAAATGCTGTTAATCAGAAGGGTATACAGTTTACATGTTCTGAAATTTCAAACTTAACATCAAAAGTATATCAGACCATGTAGATTTCAAGTGAACATCAAATTGTGAAAAATTCAAGAGAATATCAAATTGTGTAAACGTCAAAAAGTATCAAGTTGTTTAAATTTCACGAAGATATCAAATTGTGTGGACTTTAAAAGAATATCAAATTGTGTAGACTTCAAGAGGTCATCAAATTGTGTAGGCTTCAAGAGGACATTAAATGTTGTAGATTTCAAGAGGTCATCAAATTAATAAGACTTCAAGAAGTTATCAAACTGTATTTACTTCAGAAGGATACAAAACCTTGTAGGTTTCAGAAAGCTATATAAAAGAAAATTGTCAACAGACATATTTACGTTTTATGTTGTGAAGAGCATTGACATTTAAAAGGATTTTCAATGTTGGGGCTCAGGAAGGTTTGAGGTAAATGCATCCTGCTTTGCTCAGCAATACTGCAATGGTGCAGCTTGGTTCAGGGACATCCATTGGAGAGTACAGCCTTAGTCACATCCGGTTACCTTGGTGCAAGCAGTCAATCTATGAGTTCCTGTCTTATTAATCTGTTTTAGTACCTCATCAAAGTATGTTAATATTAGACATTATCCAAATCACATATACACAAAGTAAACATCTGTGAGATGAGATGCCTGAGAAGAGCTGCCAACTTAGCCATCAGAGAACAAGTAAGAAATGATGTTATCAGACGGCCAGTGGGATCAAAAACCTTGTGCCACATATATTGAAAGGTAGAAGATCAAATGGTTCATCCATCTCGTTAGAATGCAACATCATCAACTACCAACACTGACACTACATCAAAGAATATCTGATATAAAAGCAAGAAGGAACCTGAAAAGAAAATGGATCTTACAGTAACATGGAGATTGATTGATTGATTGAATGATTTAGGAACCGACATCACAGCATTCTGGACATTCTCATAAGCACTCCGTCCCCATCCTCAGCAGCCAGCGAAGAGTTCCAACACTAATAGTTCCAGTAGCAATCTGATTATATGTTCGTCTCGCCTTTCCTCTGAGCGTTGAGCGTCGGCCAGATCCCCTCTTCACACCTCGCTGCCTCATTCTTACCAGACTATGGTGATCCATTTGCTCCTCCGAGGTGTACACGTGCTCCCACAAAGCCGCAACCACGTCTGTCTTGTCATGCATCAATACTCCACCAAGTTTTGCCGAGCCAGCCAATCTGTGCGCCTGTTCATTCCCCAGCACACCGGCATGCCCCGGAGAAAAAATCTAGGTGATGCCTGCTACCCGTGACCTCCAAAGCGAAGCTAGCCACTCTGCACGAAGCCTGCCTGTCCTAACCCTACTCAGCATGCTTTCTGAGTCAGTTACAATCACAATGTGTGTATGTATCGTGTTCTCTATCCATCGGAAAGCTGCACTGACCGCCTATCCATTTCAC
>JACEFZ010014265.1:0-62860 GCA_014155875.1 Cepaea nemoralis
TTTAAAAAAAAAAAAGGTTCTCAAACCTTCTAAAAGGAAAAACAAATTTTAGGGAAAAAACGGGGGTTTTTTTAATTTTGGTTTTTAAAAAAAAGTTTGGGGAATTTTAAAAATTTAATCGGGACTATATCTGTGATTGATGTCTTAGTATCGTGATTATCACAAGCTACAGGAGATAGTCTACATCTGGCAGGAGGGACACATCATTTGGTGAGGTTTTTTGTGCTGACTCGGATGATATTGTGTAGTCCTTACCATGATGATCGGATGTGGCTCCTGATCTGTTCGGTCTGATTCTACAGATACACTAGAGCATACAACACACATTCTACACATACACTTCTCACATACATACAATTTTCTTTATTAAATTAATCTGTTATTAATTTTTTGAAGCTAGAGTTGTTAAGTACGTTGTTTTTGGGGAAGTGTGAGAGGGGGCATGAGCAAGTGGTGAAAGAGACAGAGAAAGAGGTATCCACGGACTGAGGGAGTATGGTGGACGGAATCTGGTTGATTCTCCAGAATAATGATATGGGGTTAAAAATAATGTGGGTGTTGATTCCCCTCACTCCAGGGACGACACTTTAAAAGAAACACACTAACTAACTAACTAACTAACTAACTAACTAACTAACTAACTAACTAACTAACTAACTACCTACCTACCTACCTACCTACCTAACTAACTAACTAACTAACTAACTAAACTAACTAACTAACTAACTAACTAACTACCTACCTACCTACCTACCTACCTAACTAACTAACTAACTAACTAACTAACTAACTAACTAACTAACTAACTAACTAACTAACTAACTAACTAACTAACTAACTAACTAACTATACGCGCTATCGCGCTCTCGACGGCCTGTGCACTTGGTAAGCGAAATTTAAGGGGAAACAAATACCTATTTTTCACGGGAACATAATATTTATTTTATTGTTCTCAAGGGACATAACTCGCCAACGTTTTTTTTAAAGAAGCAATTAGTTACTTTAATTGTTAAATATTTAAAATAATGACACCATCTATTTACACAATAATTTCTTCCTATAGTTTGAAATACTTCGACTGCGAAAAGTGAATAAAATGTACTTGTTAATGCAATATATACAATGCTTCAATACTGCAAGCTTCGTGCACGATGTTAACGACCGCCTCCAATGGACTTCCTAGAATTGTTACTCTTGTTTCTCTTCACAACGTATACACTTTTCGCCATATTCTTGTATTCTTGTAAGGGTGGTCAGGAGAGAATTGATGAAATGGAACAATTGGTGGGAGGGTAGCGAGGAAAACAAAAATGTAAAGATTTTCCTTTCTCTTAGTCACCCCCTTTGAATCATGTGATTGAGTGTTGAATGAATGAATAAATACAAAAACACATATGGTTATCAAACCAATAATACTGTAAAAACTTATGCAAATACAAATGTTTGGTTAATTTTTATTTAAAAAAAATAAAGAGAGAGCAAAGAGGGAAATATGAATGAACCCCTACATTTAGGGAAAAAAAACAAGGAGGAAAATATAACCCATTCCTTTACTCCAAGTATTACTAAAAACTGCAGTTTGCATGTGTATGTACCTGCTAGGCTATGTTAACACCATTCCAAAGAAAATCATCCTAGCAAATGGAATCACATATTGTACAAATGTTTATCATTTTCATAACTATTATTACCATTGCTGTTTTTATAATTGCTGTTATTACCCTCAGTATGTCTCCTCCTGTCATTATTATTATTATCATCATTAGTAATAAACCAAAACCCCTTTCCCATGTGCCCCCCCCCCTCCCCTTGCTCATGGTTTGTTGCTGCCTTTGCTGATACCCACACCGGTTTGGTTCAAATATTTATCCTGTCTTTGCTGTCAGTGCCCAGAGAGGGGTGGTAAAGGCATTGGTGGAGTGAAACCAAATTGGTGAGAGGGTGGCAAGGGAAACAAAAATGTAAAGATTCCCCTTTTCCTTTTAACCCCCATTCACGTGTAAATGTGTTCAAGAAATGGAATATGCTAATGGAAAATTTCCTATGTTGTAATCACAAAATATCACAGATATCCCCAGAGTAAACACAAGTACACTTCTTGATTATTGTAAAATTTAGTACACATGAGTGCGAGTGAACAAGAAAATGTGAGTGAATAATGAATGAATGAATACAAAACCACATATGTTTACCAAACCAATGAGATTGTAAACGTTTGTGCTAATTCAGATGCTTGTTTACTTTTTACACAAAAAAAAAGGGGGAATAAATGAATGAACCCTTACAAATAAGAAAAAAAAATAAGCAAGGAGAAAAAGATAACCAAATCCTTTTACTTCTACTATTATTGAACATTGCATGTTGCAATTATATGTGCTTGCTATGCTATGCTAACACCATTCCTAGGAAAATCATTCTAGCAAATGGTATCAGGTTTGGAAAGTGGGATCATTATTTCATAACTATTATTTATTTATTATCATTTCTGTTATTATCAGTACTGTTTATCACCCTTAGTAGGTTAATGTTTGTCATCATAATTATTGATGTATTTTGGTTTTATTTGCATTATTATAGTTACCTTTATTAATATATATTATAACCTCATCTCCCATGTGACCTCCCCCCCCCCCCCCGCTTCCCTTGCTCATGGTTTGTTTGTTTGCCTTTGCTGATACAATCACCCTTTGGTTCCAAAAATCATCCTGCCTTTACCATCATCACCAGAGTGTGGTGATGGAGAAAATTAGAGTGGTAGGTCCAAATGGGTGAGATTGTGACAATGGAAACAAAAATGGAAAGGTTTATCCTTCTCCCTATCAACCCCCCCCCCCCCCCCCCCCCCCCCCCCCCCCCCCTTTTACATGTAAATATTCCCAATGAATAAAATATGCACACGTACGGTTACACGCCCACATGCAACGCTCCGTCAACACACCTACACAAATACTAAACACACAGAACGTATGTAACAACACAAACATTATAAATGCAACCACTACCCCGATACTGTTTACACCTCCCAATCCCACCATCTTGACACTGTTTGTTTGTTGTGTGTTGATGCTGTTGCCGCCATCTCCGATCGGTTCAGACATTCTATACTGCCAGTTTCATCATTACCGAGTGGTGGTGATGAAATTGGAGGTTTTAGAGCCAACAGGGGAGGGAGACGGCAGGGGAAATAATATCGGTGCACTATCATCATGCTGTTGTTTCAGTAAGGGGTTACCCTACAACAAATTCAATGTAGAAATGTTAAAATGTATAAAATATTTGTATGTTTTGCGCATATGTCACCTACACGCCCACACGCAACGCTCTGTAAAAACACAAACAATACACTTTGCAACGATTTTAACACTCGATAAAAGTTTTTTTTTTTTAAAAATATTCTTGTACGATGTCGTTGCGGCTTGCAGCTTTTCACCACGTGCAGATCTGGATTAAAATTCCCCCTGTCACGGATTATTCAAACACATCAATGATTTCCGTTGTGTGGAAGTGTTTTCAATTGTTTTCACCACGTGTAAATCTGCATTAAAGATTTCCTCTGTCACGCATTATATAGGATGGAAAACCAAATTGTAAAACGTGTCAAAGTCAACACGAGTGAAGGTTGTGAGGGAGGAGCGTTCCATCAAGCGAACACACTTGTGTTTCCTATATCAGGACCTCATGTATTCCGGTTCAACTACTCGATGATGGCGAGCGTCTTAAGGGGGCGTTGCGGGATCGGTAGGGAAGGGATAAAATCCATTTACCGTTTTGAGGACCCTAAAAGATGGTACGCTACGCTGACACCGGAAGCAAAGGCGGCTCATTATGAATGGCTTCACGGGATGAAGCATGAATTGCAGGATCCTAAATTAATTATTGTAATTGAAAACATAGAGAAGAAAAGGACCAAGGCTATGATTCACTGGATGCCTACAACCGCAAATGTTGAGACAGTGAAGCAAAAAGCCGCGGATATTTCGGGAGATATAAATGCGGAAGTGCATAAACTTAAAAACAGCACGGACAAGTGGTTACTTCTGTGCAACCCGAAAGAACCTCTGCCACATTACGTGGACATGGAGTTGGACGGGGTAGAAGACAAGCTACACCGTCTCTTCATCACAGTTTCGGGGCACCGTACGGCGTGTACAGTCTGTGGGGAAGACTCTCACTGGAGTAATAAATGTCCGGCCAAAGTAAAACCCCAGAAGGACCTAGATTAGCACAAAAAGTCACCTCGAACTCCCAGACAGATCAACATATTAAGAGGTGTCATGAATGTCCAAGAACTGTATGTCTGATGAGTGTCCAAGAACTGTGTTCGATGAATGTCCAAGAACTGTATTTGATGAGTGTCCAAGAACTGTATGTCTGATGAGTGTCCAAGAACTGTATGTCTGATGAGTGTCCAAGAACTGTGTTCGATGAATGTCCAAGAACTGTATGTCTGATAAGTGTCCAAGAACTGTATGTCTGATGAGTGTACAAGAACTGTATTTGATGAGTGTCCAAGAACTGTATGTCTGATGAGTGTCCAAGAACTGTATGTCTGATGAGTGTCCAAGAACTGTGTCTGATGAGTGTCCAAGAACTGTATCTGATGAGTGTCCAAGAACTGTATGTCTGATGAGTGTCCAAGAACTGTATTTGATGAGTGTCCAAGAACTGTATGTCTGATGAGTGTTCAAGAACTGTATGTCTGATGAGTGTCCATGAACTGTATGTCTGATGAGTGTCCATGAACTGTATGTCTGATGAGTGTCCAAGAACTGTATGTCTGATGATTGTCCAAGAACTGTATGTCTGATGAGTGTCCAAGAACTGTATGTCTGATGAGTGTCCATGAACTGTATGTCTGATGAATGTCCATGAACTGTATGTCTGATGAGTGTCCATGAACTGTATGTCTGATGAGTGCCCAAGAACTGTATGTCTGATGAGTGCCCAAGAACTGTATGTCTGATGAGTGTCCAAGAACTGTATGTCTGATGAGTGTCCAAGAACTGTATGTCTGATGAGTGTCCAAGAACTGTATCTGATGAGTGTCCATGAACTGTGTGTCTGATGAGTGTCCAAGAACTGTATCTGATGAGTGTCCAAGAACTGTATGTCTGATGAGTGTCCAAGAACTGTATCTGATGAGTGTCCATGAACTGTGTGTCTGATGAGTGTCCAAGAACTGTATCTGATGAGTGTCCAAGAACTGTATGTCTGATGAGTGTCCAAGAACTGTATGTCTGATGAGTGTCCAAGAACTGTGTCTGATGAGTGTCCATGAACTGTATGTCTGATGAGTGTCCAAGAACTGTGTGTTCGATGATTGTCCAAGTACAATTACTATTATCTAAAATCCCTGGTGATATTGATTTATAAATTACACCTCTATTGTGCGAACCCCAAAGAGGCTCGTAACACCCTGTGTTTATGTTCATTAATTTCATGATGCTGATGAACAGATGTCTTTGACACTATTATTATATTTTCATTAAAACCATGACGTTGTTGACCAGATATCTATGACACCCTTATTTTATGTTCATTAAAACCATGATATTTTATATGTACCTATGGTAAGCCGTAACTTTACCAGTGACCCATAATCGCCTGCTTTTCTTGTGTGTCAATAGGATTTTAATTATGTTTCTATTTCAATGTCTTTTTCATTTTCAGATCTTGTGTACTTCATCCATCATTATGGCTACAAAGAAAAGAAAAGTGGACAGCGAGTGTTGCGTTTTCAATGAAGAATGGGGTGTAATGTACTTCTTCGTGGAAACAAAGGATCGGAAAACCAGTTGCGTAATATGCAGCTAAAGCAGCTTTTCCCCAACCTTTTTTGTGCTATGCCCCACCCAAGCCTTTCAAAAAATTTTTATGCCCCCCCCCCCCCCCCCCCCCCCCCCCCCCCCCCCCCCCCCCAAAAAAAAAAAAAAAAAACCATTTTTTTTAATATTAAAAAATTGAAATGTTCACTAAAGAAACTTGAATGATAGGTTTTAGGAAGAAATCACTAGGAAATTATTGAGCAAACACAGTAAGTACATTTTCAAAACATATAATGGAGAACTACAATATACAAGACACTGATTAGACCAGATGTGCTGTATGGCTCTGAAACCTGGAGTGCAACTAAAGGAGACGAAGCCTTGTTACAGACTTTTGAGAACAAAGTCTTAAGTCGCATCTTTGGACCCATTAGGGATACACAAAGTGGAGAGTGGAAAAGAAGAAGCAACAAAAACATTTATGATCTGCTTAAGTTCCCGCTAATCACTGGTATCATGAAGGCTAATAGACTGCAATGGCTGGGGCATATAGAAAGAATGGAAGATAATAGGGAAACAAAACTCGCTTACACTCAGGAAATAAATGACCGTAGACCCCGAGGTAGACTAAGAAGACGGTGGAGAGATAATATATATACAGACCTACAAGCACTTGATGCCGGCTCCCTGGCCGAGGGGTTAGCAGCTTTCTCCGTTAATCCCGAATACTTTCGTGGTTGATGTGAGCGCACGAGAATTATACGTGGTTCAAGTCGTGCCAGTGACATATGAGAGTATGGAGCCGGTCGTTCAGAAAGTCGTAGCGTGCTGATGAGCGTAATCTAGCCTAGGAATCAACATACAGCTGAAAGATGCTGATGTTGACCGCAATATCCTGAAACAGGATGGAAACGCGGGGGGAAAAATACTTATATATATATATATAAAAATACAAGCACTTGGAATCAACGACTGGCAAGAGAAGGTCAACCAGAGAGATGAATGGAGATGGCTTGTATCTGCTGCAAAGAACCTCAATGGCTCGGAATGCTGAAGAAGAAGAAGAAGAAGATAATGGAGAACTGCAATTCAAGTACACAATAATTTTAATGAAAGATTTTCTATATTATTTTAATTATTAGTAATTATTTATTATTTAAATTTAGTGAGATCTTGGTGTTTGATGCTTGCTGCAAAGAGATTTTATGTCAGGTTACAATTTTGTTAACTTCAGTCTCATGTCTCCCCGTTTTGTTATATCCAGCCTATTTCTTCCATTTTCGAATTGCCCCCCCCCCCTTTTAACAATCGAATTCCCCCCCCCCCCCCCTGTGGGGCGTGGGCCCCACGTTGGGAAACACTGAGCTAAAGTTTTGCCATATTGAAAGAGTACAATCTTCGGTGTCATTAGGAAACAAAATATCTATCAAAGTATTGAAAGTTTTCTGAAAAGTTACGCTCTGAGAAATATGAGTCCATGAAACATGGTTTTGAAACACAAAGAAATCTCTTCAGGAGAAAGTTTGCTGAAAAAGAATCAGTCACTCTTACCAGCTATAACACTGTGTATAAAATGGCAGAACAAGGAAAACAGTTTACTGATGGCAACTCCATCAAAGAGTGTATTATGGAAGCAGCAAATGACTCGTGTCCTGAGATATGTTAGGAACTATCTGCTTTACGGCAAGTTCAGTTGTGCGAAGAACAGAAGAACTTGGAGAGAACATAGTGCTACAGATACGCGAGAAAACTAGGAACGTGTTGTGGTATTCTCTGGCGCTGCATGAGTCTACTGATATCTCGAGTACGTCACAACTTCTTGTGTTCATTTGTGGTGTTAATTTGGACTTTCAGATAACGGAAGAGTTGGCATCCGTTTGCAGCATGCATGGAACAGCAACAGGAAAGACATTTTAATGGAAGTGCAAAACGTATACGGAGTGATTATAAGCAAACATTTGCTAATAATGTAGGGGCATTATTCGCAAACGGCGGGTCACGTGGCCTACGTTTGACTACATTTTTAATGTTTGTGGAAATATAATTGTGTCCTCGGTAGTGTAGTGGTTAGTATCTCCGCCTCTCATGCGGGAGACTAGGGTTAGACTCCCCGCCGGAAATTATTATTATTATTTGTGTGTGTTTAATTGAGTTCAAATACCCTTATCAGTGAGTTCAAATACCCTTGTGGATGGACACCCTAAAAATTACCAATCCCGTCATTATTATATTCCTCCCCCCCCCTCCCCCACCTTCCTCTCTCCAGTTGTATGGACAGATAGACGCCTCCTACGTCAAGCATGGTAGATTACAGTGTAACTATTTATAGGTGCCAGTAACACACAGCCGGACTCCCTGGCGAAGGCGTTAAGGACGTTGATCGTAATCCCGTGTACTCACGTACGAAACACAGCTGCTGGAGATTCGGTAGTGGATCGCATAGCGCTGGTTACTTACGGAGGTATGTGAGCCGGTCGTTCAGAAAGCAATGGCAAACTACTGAAAGTATGAAAGTAGTAAAATTTGTCCTGTAAAGAATATGCGGAAAAAAAGTAAGACACGGACGAGCCAAACAGTCAAGATTAACCAACAATTAAGATTAACTATGGTCACGTATTATGTAAATTGAACCCTGTGTGAACTGTATCACCTTTGAACCCTGGCTTCGGAGTTCATAAAAACAAATGTTGACTAGAACTTCAGTTGCAAAGTGGAGGTCTGTCGACTTGGTTCACTTGAGGTAGGACGAATAGTGTCATCTACAGGCTGACTTTCATCTCGTGCGTACGCAAATTCAACGTTAAGAAGTAAGTACCGTATCTGGGCATTCATGAAGATATGATCGTTAAAGTTTTATGGAATAAACTAGTATGTATGTAGTTGAAGTTCAAAAAGAAAGTGGGGTTTGAATGGAAATAAGAAGGGAGAATAATAGTTTTCTTAAGCCAATCGACGGCGATAGTAAACATCACGTGACCAGCCATTTGCGAATAATGTCCATACATTAATAGCAAATGTTTGCTTACAAAGTCTCCCATTTTGTAAACAATTGGCACTCAATGGGTGATGTGGTCAATAGAGCACACTTCGTCTTTACTTTCCAGAACATTTCATGGTGCTTAGTTTTGGCGGAGTCAACCCGGGAGCAATAGTGGGGATTCAATTATGTACGGGCTAACCATTCGCTATAGGCGCTATCGCGCTCTCGACAGCCTGTGCACTTGGTAAGGGAAATTTAAGGGGAAACAAATACCTATTTTTCACGGGAACATACTATTCATTTTACTGTTCGCAAGGGACATAACTCGCCAACGATTTTCTAAAGAAGCAATTAGTTACATTAATTGTTAAATATTTAAAATAATGACACCATCTATTTATACAATAATTTCATCCTAAGTTTGAAATATTTTGACTGCTAAAAGTGAATAAAATGTACTTGTTAATGCAATATATACAATGTTTTAACACTGCAAGTTTCGTGCACGATGTTAACGACTGTCCCCAATGGACTCCCTAGCGTTATTACTTTGGTTTCTCTTCACAACGTGTAAATCTTTCGCTAACAAATATTCTTTATTCTCCAGCTCGCTCGAGTCAGGATCTCACACTACTCTGGTTTCTCTTCACAAACGAACAAATCTTTCGCCTTTTAGATTTTTCATTGTGGTGATATTTCCGGAACTTCATCAACAGCAGACATGGCTTCAGTTAACAACATGGAATCTGTGGACATCGACCGCTTTCTCGAGGGGACACCGCTGCATAAAAAAGGTACGTTGGTTCTCACTATTACCGGACCTGGCGCGGCGGCCAAAGGCACGCCCCATTTAATTGCCAGCACGTTGCTCGGCCCATGCGGGGTGCCTGCTGGCGGAGTAGCAGACATCTACAGATATGAGACACCCACGCGGTGGTTTGTAAATCTGACCCAAGCTGCCCATGTGGCAGTTTACAAAGGCCTTCATGGCAAAAATATAAAACTGCCGACCGAGGGACTCGAAGTGTCGATTGAACACTTTGAAAAGGAACGAGAACGGGTGACGATCCATTGGCTGCCCAACACGATTCCTCCAGAGGGAGTAAAGTTCATCGTAAAACAGACAATGGGTGATGAAAATGCGGAAGTATTCCGCATCAAGTACGGTGGCGGAAAATGGGGAGTTCTTTGTACCCCAAAAAAACCAATACCTCATTACGCCAAGATTACAGCTCCTGGGAAAATCGCAGGAGACCACCGTATTATGTTCACAATAGTGGGTCGTCGCACCGAATGCCCTACATGTGGCCTAGACTCACACTGGGCCAACAAATGCCCGAGCCGGAGACAAAAAAAAGACAATAACCAACAACCAACTGAAAGATCGCAAGAGGAGTTCCCCTCACTCGGGGGAAAACCTCACACAAATTCAAACAACAAAAAACAAGATGTCGCCGAGACAGCCGGCCAAAAAGAAACCACGAGGCCAGACGAGGACAACGCCGCCCAAGATGACGCCGAGGTAGCTGGTGGACCGGTGACCACGGAGACAGACGCAGAAACTCAAGCAAAAACAATTTCACAAGAAACCAACGACGAAGATTTCCAAACCGTCCTCTACGGCAGAAAAAGACAGAGGGCAGAGAGGAGAATTTCCTCAGGCAACAAAGACATGAGAGAAGAGGAAGGAAGACTTTCCCCTTCTCCTTCTAAACCATGCAAGAAACCTGCTACCAAGCAGGATGAAAACAGCGACAACGAAGGACCACTTTTTATAAACACTGACGAAGACACCGACGAAGAACACGAGGACAACGAAAACTACAAACATACCATCAAACCCGAAGACACAACCCAGAATTAAATTACTACAGGAAAGATAAAGGTAATCACTTGTTTTAACCACCATGTTGTTTTAATTTATTTTTAAAATGGCAGACAACTTATGTTTAATTAGTTTGAATATTCGTGGAATGACAATGAAATTACAACATATAGTCACACTCATACACAAACACAAACCCGATTTTATTTTACTACAAGAAACAAACATTAAAACAGACTTTCAAGCAGCAGAACTTGTAACACGTCTAGGATTAAGAAATTCGTGTTTCAGTTTGGCCAAACATAACGTAGGGTCAGGGACAGCCATTCTTCAAATTTCCGACACGTGGACTATTTTTAGAACACACACAGACCCACATGGTAGAATTTCCGCAGTTCAAGTTAAAAACGACACACACTCATTTGTCATAGTGAACATACACGCACCACCTAACTACAATTATCAACCTCTTTTTTATGAACATTTAGACGACTTACTAACACAGACATACAGAGGACAAAATATTGTTCTTGCCGGTGATTACAATTGTGTTCTTGAAGATTTAGACTTGGTGGGTGGGGAGGTGAAAAAACAGCTGAGGAGAGCCGGCAGGGACAGCTTACATCAACTTGACACACTACGAAATATCATCGACACACACAACCTCACAGACGCATTCAGGCATACACACCCCGACAGTAGAGAAACGACATACACAAACAAAACACACAACAGATCATCTAGATTAGACCGGATTTATACGACCGCAACACACCACATCATACAAACCAAACACCTACGGGAAACTTTAGATTACACAGACCACAAAGCAATACTAGCACACATCAGCACAAACAGCACAAACACGCAACCAAACAAAAGGTCACCTCACAGGAAGTACAATAATTCACTATTGGAACACTCAGAATATGTAAAATATATGACACAGCTCATACACACGTACACAGACAATATACCGACTGAGAACATCACACAATACTGGGACTTATTGAAAAACACCATACGAAGCAGAACACAACATCTAGCAACCATGATCCACAAAGACAGACTAAGACAGGAGCGCATCATACAGACAGCCATACGACTAACAAAACAAACAGACAGAGACGCACATCACTTACACACATTAGAAGCACAACTAGAAGAACACCAACAACACAGATATCTGGGTGCTCTTCTCAGAACAAAACTCAACACAATTACACAAGAGTCAGCTACGAGGCAATATTTAGCAATAGAACAGAACGTACAACGTAACAGACAAATAAGCAAAATATCAGACATGCAAGGAAACATGCAGACAGAAACACCACACATAGAGACTGCTTTCCAACAACACTACACACAACTATTCACAGCAGAGACAGTCGACACACAGATACAAGACAACTTCTTACAGTACACAAAGAAATTATCTGACACAGACAAAGACACACTGGACACAGAACTGACACTGACAGACATAGCACAGGCACTAAGCACACTAAACAAAGACAAACTCCAGGACCAGACGGTTTGACAGTAGAATTCTACCAACACTTCTTTCCTATTCTAGGCAATCTTCTCCTCAAAGTCTATCAGGAAGCCTTTGACAAAAAAAATCTTCCGGACAGCTGCAACATGTCTTACATTACACTCATATGCAAGGATAAAACTGACAAAACACAACTGAAGAACTACAGACCAATTTCCTTACTCAACACAGACTACAAGATACTCGCCAAATCACTCACCAACAAACTTAAACCTTTCATGCCAACACTAATACACCCAGACCAACAGTGCAGTGTCAAAGACAGAAATATACACAATCACACACACCTCATTAGAGACATTATTAACTATACACATGGAAAAGACTGTCCATCCTCCATCTTATCCTTGGATCAAGAGAAGGCCTTCGACAGAATTTCCCACACTTACCTACATAGGACACTAGAACACTGTAACATAGGAGAGTACTACAGGCAGTGGATACAGATCTTGTACAAAAATCCTGAGAGCAGAGTGTTGGTGAACCATTCACTGACAGCTAGCTTCAGGCTCACGAGATCTGTAAGACAAGGATGTCCCTTATCACCACTCCTGTATGTGCTCACTCTAGAACCTTTATTAGAGAAGATAAGGCAAGACACTAGTATTAAAGGAACCTTCCTGCATGGGATAGGAGAGCAGAAGCTTATCGCCTATGCAGATGACACTGCCTTCTTTCCCACCAGCAACACATCAATAAGGAATATACTCCACACCTTTACCCATTTTGGAAAAGGCAGTGGAGCCAAAATTAATGTACAGAAATCACAGATAATGGGCCTGGGAAAGTGGAAACAAAAGGCTGATTTCCCTCCAGATCTGAAACACATAGACACCATGAAGCTGTATGGGATCACATTTCCATGCGATCCCACAGAAACACACAGACAGACATGGCACGCACTGACCGAACAGATCACAGACATGTTACACAGGTATAGGTACAAGACATCCACAATATTTGGTAGAAGCACAATAGTCAACACATACATATTACCCAAAATAATATATTTAGCGACAGTACTGGACCCTCCTAAACAGACCGTCACAAACATAAACAAACAAATCAGACGCTTCATCTTCACCAACACGATACACAGCATTAAACACAAAACTCTCATACAAGACAGGAAACAAGGCGGCATTGGATTACAAAACATCCAGACAAAAATACTGTCTCTTAGGATTAGTTACATAGGTAAAATCATCAGACACCCAGAACAGAACAGACTAGCACTATACTACATAGGCCACAACATCAAACATCTCACACCTCTTAACAATGCAACTGCACACTACCAGGGAAGACTGCCAACATTCTATCAGACATGCATACAGGCAATAAAAGGACATGAACAGTTAATACAGCAAACAACACACACAATATACAAACATTTAGTTAGAGAACAAGCACCATCACTAAGACTTAGGATTAAAAGAGGACACAAATACTTCATGACTGACTTCACATGCACCTTTTCAAACCTACACAACAAACACATAACACCAAAAGCTAGGGAGATCACATATAGACTGTTATACAGTATGACCCCCACAACACAGGTAGAAGCATACATATCCAAACAATGTCAATTATGTAGAAACAACACACAAGAGACAGAGGAACACATTTATTATACGTGTCCAACAATTACTGCCACACGCGCAACACTCAAACACCTCATACAAACACACACAGGCAAACAAACCGACATATATAAAGCAATTTTTCTCAATACTATACCAATGACATCTAAGGACATACATACAAAACTACTTGTAGCACTTTCTTACTACAGACAACTTATATGGACCTGCAGAAATTTTGCCAGATACAAACACCACACATATAACACACATTTAGTTTCCTTCATGTACACGCACAAAATATCAGAACTCTTTCCAGAGTTGGTATAAATGGTATACCAACTCTGGCAATTTTGGGAATTTTTTGGAAATTTTGGTATACATGAGAGAGAGAAAAAAAAGAAGAAACTGTGAATGAATGGTGAGTGGATGATTAAATAAATCACATATGGTCAAGAGACCAATGGAAAATCCCTTATGTAAAGAATAGTGGAAGTATAAATGCTTGGTTTACTTGTTTCAAAATGATGGTTTCACCCTTATAGACAAGAGGGAAAAGAAAAAAAGGAGAAAAGAAAATTAAACTCCTCCCATTCCAATGTACTATTTATGGAATGTTTGGCTTTGAATGCACTTGTTGTGCTATACTACCACCACTACTAAGATTATCACTTTAGTAAATAAACTCACATATTTGTTATACTATTATCATTATTATTATCATTATTATTATTATTTTATTATTATTGTTTATTATAATGATTATCATCATTATTATTATTATGACTATCTTTATTCTACCTTTACTATCCTTAGTAATTTTAATGTTATAAGTATTATTGATAACATCATTATCATTTTACAATTTCATCTCCCCCACCCCCCCCCCCCCCCCCCCCCTTTGCTTACAGTTTGTTGCCTTTGCTACTAACCCCACTGGTTGGTTCAAACTTTTGTCCTGCCTGTGCCATCATTACTAGAGTGGTCAGGAGAGCATTGATGGAATTGAACAATTAGTGGGAGGGTAGCGCGGGAAACAAATATGTAAAGATTTCCCTTTCGCATAGTCACCCCCTTTGAATCATGTGAGTGAGTGTTGAATGAATGAATAAATATAAAAACACATATGGTTATCAAACCAATAATACTGTAAGAACTCATGCAAATACAAATATTTGGTTAATTTTCATTTAAAAAAAAGAAAGAGAGAGCAAAGAGGGAAATATGAATGAACCCCTACATTTAGGGGGGAAAAAAAAAACAAGGAGGAAAATATAACCCACTCCTTTACTCCAAGTATTATTAAAACTGCAGTTTGCATGTGTATGTACCTGATAGGCTATGTTTAACACCATTACAAAGAAAATCATCCTAGCAAATGGAATCACATATTGTAAATGTTATCATTTTCATAACTATTATCACCATTGCTGTTTTTTTAATAATTGCTGTCATTACCCCCAGTATGTCTCTTCTTGTAATTACTACTATTGCCATCATTAGGAATAAAACAAAAACCCCTTTCCCATGTACCCGCCTCCCCTCGCTCATGGTTGTTGTTGCCTTTGCTGGTACCCACACCGGTTTGGTTCAAATATTTATCCTGCCTTTACCATCATCGCCCAGAGAGGGGGTAATGGCATTGGTGGAGTGGAACCAAATTGGTGAGAGGGTGGCAAGGGAAACAAAGATGTAAAGATTGTAAAAATTTGTGCTAATACTGATGCTTGTTTTACTTTCTACAATAAGTTTTTTAAAAAAAAAAAAAACAAAGGAAGGGAAAAAAATGAATGAACCCTTACAAATAAGACCAAAAGGAAAAAAAAAAGAAACAAGGAGAAACAGATAACCAACTCCTTTTAATTCTACTATTATTGAACATGCATGTTGCAAGTATATGTAAAAAAAAAAAAAAAAAAATATAAGCAAGGAGAAACAAAAAAGATTATCAACTTCTTTTTACACCTACTATATTATTAAACAGTGCAGGATGCAATTGTTATTGTATGTACCAGCCATATTTTAACACCATTTCTAAGAAAATCATTTTAGCAAATGGAATCACAGTTTTGGAAAATGTGATCTTTATCAAAACAAATCCTACCATTGTGTTTTATTAACATTAGCATTGCTGTCATCACCCTTAGTAGTTTTTATTCCTTGTCAGTATTATTATAAGATGTATTTCATGTAAACACCATTCCTAAGGTAATAAATTTAGCACATAAAATCACATGTTAAAACTATTATTTATTATCATTGAGTCTATCACAACATTACTGTTGTTATTCCTTGTCACTATGATATTTATTTATGTATTTGGTTGTTACTTTGCTTTATTATCATTGTAATCACTATTAATAAATATATATGGCTTTGTAAACGCGTATACTAACACATCCCCCTCTCCCACCCTTTTGATACTGTGATTGTTGTCTCTGCTGCCACCCTCACCGTTTTGTTTCATTTCTGCACCGCCATGTTTATCATCGCCGAGGGTGATGGTACTTGGTAGGAGTTTTTGGAGCTGACAGGAGAGCGGGGCGGCAGGGGGAAAATAACAGCCCGATACCATCATGCTTTGGATTTAAAATATTTCCTTACAACAATGTCAATGGAGAAATGTTTAAATGTATAAAATATTTGTAATTTTTGCGCATATGTCATCTACACGCCCACATGCAACGCTCTGTAAAAACACGCACACAAATACTGAACACACAGTACGCATGTAACAACACAAACAATACAAATGCAACAACTACCATTCCTGCATTGTAAACTAGGATACTCCTCGACAACCCCCCCCCCCCCCCCCCCCCCCTTCCCCCCACCTTTTCGATACTGTTGGTTTTGATGCTGCTGCTACCTTCACCGGTCGGTTCTAACAAGTTTTACTGCCATTTTCCTCATTACCAAGTGGTGATGATGGTATTGGTGGGGTTGGAGCTGACAGGTGAAAGGGCGGCAGAGGGAAAATAATGGTATACTATCGCCTTGTTGTTTGTACTCGTTCTTCGTTACCCCCCATTTCAAATGTAAAAAGGTTGAAACAAATGTTGTAAAAATTTGCGCATATGTCACCTACACTTCCACATGCAACGCTCTGTAACAACACGAACAATACAAATGCAAATGTTTCTTAACACTCAATAAACGTTTAAAAAAAAAAAAAAAAAAAAAAATATTCTTGTTTGAATTTTTGGCTTTGAATGCACTTGTTGTACCACCACTACTAAGAATTATCACTTTAGTAAATAAACTCACATATTTGTTATACTATTATCATTATTATTATTATTATTTTATTATTATTGTTTATTATAATGATTATCATCTTTAATATTATGACTATCTTTATTCTACCTTTACTATCCTTAGTATTATTAATATCATCATTATCATTTTACAATTTCATCTCCCCGCGCCCCCCCCCCCCCCCCCCTCTTTGCTTACAGTTTTGTTGCCTTTGCTACTAACCCCACTGGTTGGTTCAAACTTTTGTCCTGCCTGTGCCATCATTACTAGGGTGGTCAGGAGAGCATTGATGGAATTGAACAATTAGTGGGAGGGTAGCGCGGGAAACAAAAATGTAAAGATTTCCCTTTCGCTTAGTCACCCCCTTTGAATCATGTGAGTGAGTGTTGAATGAATGAATAAATACAAAAACACATATGGTTATCAAACCAATAATACTGTAAAAACTTATGCAAATACAAATATTTGGTTAATTTTCATTTTAAAAAAAAAGAAAGAGAGAGCAAAGAGGGAAATATGAATGAACCCCTACATTTAGGAAAAAAAACAAGGAGGAAAATATAACCCACTCCTTTACTCCAAGTATTATTAAAACTGCAGTTTGCATGTGTATGTACCTGCTAGGCTATGTTTAACACCATTCCAAAGAAAATCATCCTAGCAAATGGAATCACATATTGTAAAAATGTTTATCATTTTCATAACTATTATTACCATTGCTGTTTTTATAATTGCTGTTATTACCCTCAGTATGCCTCCTCCTGTCATTATTATTATCATCATTAGTAATAAACCAAAACCCCTTTCCCAGATGCCCCCCCCTCCCCTTGCTCATGGTTTGATGCTGCCTTTGCTGATACCCACACCGGTTTGGTTCAAATATTTATCCTGCCTTTACCATCATTGCCCAGAAAGGGGGGTAATGGCATTGGAGGAGTGAAACCAAATTGGTGAGAGGGTGGCAAGGGAAACAAAAATGTAAAGATTGTAAAAATTTGTGCTAATACTGATGTTTGTTTACTTTTTACAATAAGTAATTAAAAAAAAAAAACACAAGAGGAAGGGAAAAAATGAATGAACCCTTACAAATAAGACCAAAAAATAAGCAAGGAGGAAAAGAAAACCAACTCCTTTTACTTCTACTATGTTGCAATTTATATGTACCTACTATGCTATGCTAACACCATTCCTAGGAAAATCATTCTAGCAAATGGAATCACAGTTTTGGAAAATGGGATCATTATCATAACTATTATCATCATTGCTGTTACTATCAGTACTGTTATCACCCTTAGTAGGTAAATGTTAGTCATCATTATCATTGATGTATTTGGTTTTAGTTGCATTATTAATATAATAACCTTTATTAATATATAACCTCATCTCCCATGAGACCCCCCCCCCCCTTCCCTCACTCATGGTTTGTTTGTTGCCTTTGCTGACACCCTCACCCTTTGGTTCCAAAATTTATCCTGCCTTTACCATCATTACCCATTAGTGTGGTGGGTCAAATGGGTGAGAGTGGGACTATCACTATTTTCATTGCGTACTTATCATTGCATTTATTAGCATTGCTGTTATCACCCTTAGTAGTTTTATTCCTTGTCATTATTATTTTAGATGCATTTCATGTAAACACCATTCCTAGGATAAGCATTTTAGCAAATGGAATCACATGATTAACTATTATTATCTTTGCTGTCTATTATCTTTGCTGTTATTGTTATCACCCTTAGCAGTTTTACTCTTTGTCATTATTATTATAGATGTATTTAATTTAAACACCATTCCTAAGAAAATCATTTTAGCAAATGGAATCACATGTTTAACTATTATTATCATTGCTGTTACTGTTATCACCCTTAGCAGTTTTAGTCCTTGTCATTATTATTATAGATGTTTTTCATGTAAACACCATACCTAGGAAAATCATTTTAGCAAATGGAACCACAAGTTTAACTATTTATTATCATTGCTGTTTATTATCATTGCTGTTACTGTTATCACCCTTAGCAGTTTTATTCTTGTCATTATTATTATAGATGTATTTCATGTAAACACCATTCCTAAGATAATAATTTTAGCAAATGGAATCACAGGTTTAACTATTAATATTATTATCATCGCTGTTTATTATCATTGCTGTTTACCAATAACAGTGTTACTACCATCACGCTGTTGATATAAAATATTTCCTTACAACAATGTCAATGGAGGAATGTTTAAATGTATAAAATATTTGTAATTTTTGCGCATATGTCACCTACACTTCCACATGCAACGCTCTGTAACAACACGAACAATACAAATGCAAATGTTTCTTAACACTCAATAAACGTTTTAAAAAAAAATTTAAAAAAAATTTCCTTTGAATGAGAAGACATTGTTTCTAGTGTTGTAGTGAACTAGTGTTCAATTTTCCATAACATCCCCTAATTGGGAAGCATTTTTTTACTGGCCTCCTAGGGCCACACAAAATTTAGAGACAATTAACCACCCCACCCCATACTTTGATATGAATTCCTAACAATTTGATACATTTAGCTCTTGCGAAAAGTAAAGACATACTAAACACAGACTAAAAAGAAAACCAACTCCTTTTACTTCTACTATTATTGAACATTGCATGTTGCAAGTATATGTATTAAAAAAAAAAAAAAATAAGCAAGGAGGAAAAAAAAGATAACCAACTCCTCTTTACACCTACTATATTATTGTACAGTGCAGGATGCAATTGTTAATTTATATACCTGCCATAATTTAACACCATTTCTAAGAAAATCATTTTAGCAAATGGAACCACATGTTTGGAAAATGTGATCATTATCAAAACTAACTTTATCATTGTGTTTTTTAGCATTGCTGTTATCACCTTTAGTAGTTTTATTCTTTGTCTTTATTATTATAAGATGTATTTCATGTAAACACCATTCCTAAGATAATATTTTATTAATCAATTTAGCACATGGAATCACATGTTAAAACTATACTATTATTATCATTGAGATTGAGTCTATCAGTACTATCACTATCACCCTTAGCAGTGTTATTCCTTTATGTATTTGGTTGTTATTTGCATTATTATCATTATAATCACTATAAATATATATGGCTTTGTAAACGCGTATACTGTCACATCCCTCTTTCCCACATTTTTGATACTGTGATTGTTGTCCCTGCTGCCACCCTCACCGGTTGTTTGTAAACAGTTTTGCACCGCCATGTTTTATCATCACCGAGCGGTGGTGTAGGTTTGGTACTTGGTAGGAGATTTGGAGCTAACAGGAGAGCGGGGCGGCAGGGGAAATAATAGCAGCCCACTACCATCACGCTGTTGATTTAAAATATTTCCTTACAACAATGTCAATGGAGGAATGTTTAAATGTATAAAATATTTGTATTTTTGCGCATATGTCACCTACACGCCCACATGCAACGCTCTGTAAAAACAAGAACAATACAATTCGCAACCACTTTAACACTCAATAAAAGGTTTAAAAAAAAAAAATATTCTTGTTTGAATACTGATGCTTGTTTACTTTTTACAAAAAATTTAAAAAAAAAAAAGAGGAATGGAAAAAAATGAATGAACCCTTACAAATAAGACAAACAAAAAAATAAGCAAGGAGAAAAAGAAAACCAACTCCCTTTACT
The DNA here is from genome assembly GCA_014155875.1 of Cepaea nemoralis. Taxonomy (NCBI): domain Eukaryota; kingdom Metazoa; phylum Mollusca; class Gastropoda; order Stylommatophora; family Helicidae; genus Cepaea; species Cepaea nemoralis. The sequence goes on from JACEFZ010014265.1 coordinate 20,624, forward strand.
TCTACTATTATTGAACATTGCATGTTGCAAGTATATGTATAAAAAAAAAAAAAATAAGCAAGGAGGAAAAAAGATAACCAACCCCTCTTTATACCTACTATATTATTGAACAGTGCAGGATGCAATTGTTATTGTATGTATCTGCCATATTTTAACACCATTTCTAAGAAAATCATTTTAGCAAATGGAACCACATGTTTGGAAAATGTGATCATTATCAAAATTAATTTTATCATTGTGTTTTTTTTAGCATTGCTGTTATCACCCTTAGTAGTTTTATTCTTTGTCTTTATTATTATAAGATGTATTTCATGTAAACACCATTCCTAAGATAATCAATTTAGCACATGGAATCACATGTTACAACTATTATTATCATTGAGTCTATCAGTACCATCACTATCACCCTTAGCAGGGTTATTCTTTGTCATTATTATATTATTTATGTATTTGGTTGTTATTTGCATTATTATCATTATAATCACTATTAATATATATGGCTTTGTAAACGAGTATACTGTCACATCCCCCTTTCCCACATTTTTGATACTGTGATTGTTGTCTCTGCTGCCACCCTCACCGGTTGTTTGTAAACAGTTTTGCACCGCCATGTTTTATCATCACCGAGCGGTGGTGATGGTACTTGGTAGGAGTTTTGGAGCTGACAGGAGAGCGGGGCGGCAAGGGAAATAATAACAGCCCACTACCATCACGCTGTTGATTTAAAATATTTCCTTACAACAATGTCAATGGAGGAATGTTTAAATGTATACAATATTTGTAATTTTTGCGCATATGTCACCTACACGCCCACATGCAACGCTCTGTAAAAACACAAACAATACACTTTGCAACGATTTTAACACTCAATAAAAGTTTTAAAAAAAAAAAAATTCAATCAAACGTTCCCTTTTGTTAGCGTTTTGTTAGCCTTTTGGCTAACTTTTTTGTAACTCTGGATTTCTCTTCACAAACGAACAAATCTTCGTGTTTTAGATTTTTCATTGTGGTGATATTTCCGGAATTTCATCAACATCAGACATGGCACCTTTTGACAACATGGAATCTGTGGACATCGACCGTTTTCTCGAGGGGGCACCGCTTCATAAAAAAGGTACGTTGGTTCTCACTATTACCGGACCCGGCGCGGCGGCCAAAGGCACGCCCTATTTAATTGCCAGCACGTTGCTCGGCCCATGCGGGGTGCCTGCTGGCGGAGTAGCGGACATCTACAGATATGAGACACCCACGCGGTGGTTTGTAAATCTGACCCAAGCTGCCCATGTGGCAGTTTACAAAGGCCTGCATGGCAAGATGATAAAACTGCCGACAGAGGGACTCGAAGTGTCGATTGAACATTTTGAAAAGGAACGAGAACGTGTGACGATTCATTGGCTTCCCAACACTATTCCTCCAGAGGGAGTCAAGTTCATCGTGAAGCAGACAATTGGTGACGAAAATGCGGAAGTATTCCGCATTAAGTACGGTGGCGGAAAATGGGGAGTCCTGTGTACCCCCACAAAACCGATACCTCATTATGCCAAGATTACGGCTCCTGGGAAAATCACAGGAGGCCACCGAATTATGTTTACAATGGTTGGTCGCCGCACTGAATGCCCTACATGTGGCCTGGACTCACACTGGGCCAACAAATGCCCGAGCCGGAGACAAAAGAAAGGCAATCCCCAACAAACAACTGAAAGACCACAAGAGGAGTTTCCCGCACTCGGGGAAAAACTTCAAACACATTCGAACAACAAAAAACAAGATGTCGCCGAGACAGCCGGCCAAAAAGAAGCCACGAGGCCAGACGATGACTCAGAATCAGCGACAAAAACAACACAAGAAGACGAAGACGACGGTTTTCAAGTCGTAAGCCACGGCCGAAAAAGACAATGGGAAGACAGAAGGAACTCGTCACCCAGCAAAGACTTGAAAGAAGAGGAGGAAGGGAACGTCCCCTTCCAACCAAACAAGAAATTCTCAAAAACACAAGACAAACAGAGCGAAAACAGCAATGCGGAAGGGCCACTTTTCATCAACACAGATTCTGAAACCGACGATGGAGACCAAGAGGAGGACGACAACAACGAAGGAAACACCACAGAGGGAGATAAAACCCAAAACTAAAGACAAGACAGACAAAGGTACTAACTCTTAAACTACACTTTAATTAGTTGTTTTTTAAATTATTTATAAATGGCTGACAATTTATGTTTAATTAGTTTAAATATCCGTGGGATGAGAATGAAATTAAAACAAATAGTCACACTCATACACAAACACAAGCCAGATTTTCTTTTATTACAAGAAACTAACATCAAAACAGACTTTGAAGCAGCAGAATTAGTGACACGGCTAGGATTAAGAAACTCGTGTTTCAGTTTGGCGAAACATAACGTAGGGTCAGGGACAGCCATTCTCCAAATTTCCGACACGTAGACTATTTTTAGAACACACACAGACGCACATGGTAGAATTTCCACAGTTCAAGTTAAAAACGACACACACTCATTTGTCATTGTGAACATACACGCACCACCTAACTACAATTATCAACCTCTATTTTATGAACATTTAGACGACTTACTAACACAGACATACAGGGGACAAAATATTGTTCTTGCCGGTGATTACAATTGTGTTCTTGAAGATTTAGACGTGGTAGGTGGGGAGGTGAGAACACAGCTGAGAAGAGCCGGCAGGGACAGCTTACACCAACTTGACACACTACGAAATATAATCGATACACACAACCTCACAGACGCATTCAGGCATACACACCCCGACAGTAGAGAAACGACATACACAAACAAAACACACAACAGATCATCTAGATTAGACCGGATTTATACGCCCGCAACACATCACATCATACAAACCAAACACCTACGGGAAACATTAGATTACACAGACCACAAAGCAATACTAGTACACATCAGCACAAACAGCACAAACACGCAGCCAAACAAAAGGTCACCTCACTGGAAGTACAATAATTCATTATTGGAACACTCAGAATATGTAAAATATATGACACAGCTCATACACACGTACACAGACAATATACCGACTGAGAACATCACACAATACTGGGACTTATTGAAAAACACCATACGAAGCAGAACACAACATCTAGCAACCATGATCCACAAAGACAGACTAAGACAGGAGCGCAACATACAGACAGCCATACGACTAACAAAACAAACAGACAGAGATGCACATCACTTACACACATTAGAAGCACAACTAGAAGAACACCAACAACACAGATATCTGGGTGCTCTTCTCAGAACAAAACTCAACACAATTACACAAGAGTCAGCTACGAGGCAATATTTGGCAATAGAACAGAATGTACAACGTAACAGACAAATAAGCAAAATATCAGACATGCAAGGAAACATGCAGACAGAAACACCACACATAGAGACTGCTTTCCAACAACACTACACACAACTATTCACAGCAGAGACAGTCGACACACAGATACAAGACAACTTCTTACAGTACACAAAGAAATTATCTGACACAGACAAAGACACACTGGACACAGAACTGACACTGACAGACATAACACAGGCACTAAGCACACTAAACAAAGACAAAACTCCAGGACCAGACGGTTTGACAGTAGAATTCTACCAACACTTCTTCTCTATTCTAGGCAATCTTCTCCTCAAAGTCTATCAGGAAGCCTTTGACAAAAAAAAATCTTCCGGACAGCTGCAACATGTCTTACATTACACTCATATGCAAAGATAAAACTGACAAAACACAACTGAAGAATTACAAACCAATTTCCTTACTCAACACAGACTACAAGATACTCGCCAAAATCACTCACCAACAAACTTAAACCCTTCATGCCAACACTAATACACCCAGACCAACAGTGCAGTGTCAAAGACAGAAATATACACAACCACACATCTCATTAGAGACATAATCAACTACACACATGGGAAAGACTGTCCATCCTCCATCTTATCCTTGGATCAAGAGAAGGCCTTCGACAGAATTTCCCACACATACCTGCATAGGACACTAGAACTTTGTAACATAGGAGAATACTACAGGCAGTGGATACAGATCTTGTATAAAAATCCTGAGAGCAGAGTGTTGGTGAACCATTCACTGACAGCTAGCTTCAGGCTCACGAGATCTGTAAGACAGGGATGTCCCTTATCACCACTCCTGTATGTGCTCACCCTAGAACCTTTATTAGAGAAGATAAGGACAAGACACTAGTATTAAAGGAACCTTCCTGCATGGTATAGGAGAGCAGAAGCTCATCGCCTATGCAGATGACACTGCCTTCTTTCCCACCAGCAACACATCAATAAGGAAATACTCCACACCTTTACCCATTTTGGAAAAGGCAGTGGAGCCAAAATTAATGTACAGAAATCACAGATAATGGGACTGGGAAAGTGGAAACAAAAGGCTGATTTCCCTCCAGATCTGAAACACATAGACACCATGAAGCTGTATGGGATCACATTTCCATGTGATCCCACAGAAACACACAGACAGACATGGCACGCACTGACCGAACAGATCACAGACATGTTACACAGGTATAGGTACAAGACATCCACAATATTTGGTAGAAGCACAATAGTCAACACATACATATTACCCAAAATAATATATTTAGCGACAGTACTGGACCCTCCCAAACAGACCGTCACAAACATAAACAAACAAATCAGACGCTTCATCTTCACCAACACAATACACAGCATTCAACACAAAACTCTCATACAAGACAAGGAAACAAGGGGGAATTTGCACTACAGGACATCCAGACAAAAATACTGTCACTTAGAATCAGTCACATAGGTAAAATCATCAGACACCCAGAACAGAACAGACTAGCACTATACTACATAGGCCACAACATCAAACATCTCACACCTCTTAACAATGCAACTGCACACTACCAGGGAAGACTGCCAACTTTCTATCAGACATGCATACAGGCAATAAAAGGACATGAACAGTTAATACAGCAAACAACACACACAATATACAAACATTTAGTTAGAGAACAAGCACCATCACTAAGACTTAGGATTAAAAGAGGACACAAATACTTCATGACTGACTTCACATGCACCTTTTCAAACCTACACAACAAACACATAACTCCAAAAGCTAGGGAAATCACATATAGACTGTTATACAGTATGACCCCCACAACACAAGTAGAAGCATACATATCCAAACAATGTCAATTATGTAGAAACAACACACAAGAGACAGAGGAACACATTTATTATACATGTCCAACAATTACTGCCACACGCGCAACACTCATACACCTCATACAAACGCACACAGGCAAACAAACCGACATATATAAAGCAATTTTTCTCAACACTATACCAAAGACAGCTAAGGACATACATACAAAACTACTGGTAGCACTTTCTTACTACAGACAACTTATATGGACCTGCAGAAACTTTGCCAGATACAAACACCACACATATAACACACACTTAATTTCCTTTATGTACACACACAAAATATCACAACTATTTCCAGAGTAAATCATATGCATTCTTCTTTATTGTATTACAAATTTGGTATACATGAGTGCGAGAAAGAAAGAAGAAACTGTGAGTGAATGGAGAGTAAATGACTAAAAAGATCACATATGGTCAAAAGACCAATGGAAAATCCCTTATGTAAAGAATAGTGGAAATATAAATGCTTGTTTTATTTGTTTCAAAATGATGGTTTCAACCCTTATAGATAAGGGGAAAAGAAAAAAGGAGAAAAGAAAATCAACTCCTCCCATTCCAAATTACTATTTATGGAATGTTTGCTTTAAATGCACTTGTTGTGCTATACTACCACCACTACTAAGATTATCACTTTAGTAAATAGAATCACATATCTATTATACTATTTATTATTATTATTATTATTATTATTATTATTATTATTATTATTATTATTATTAATTTTATTATTATGATTATGTCTATTATTATTATGATCATTATTATTACTATCGTTACCATACCCTTATTATCTTTAGTATCATTAATTTGAAAAGTATTAAGGATATCATCATTATTAATTTACACTTTCATCTCCCATGTTCCCCCCTTTGCTTAAGGTTTGTTGCTTTTGCTACTACCCCCACTGATTTGTTTCAAACATTTGTCCTGCCTGTACCATCATTATAGTGGTCATGGGGACATTGGTGGAGTGAAACTAATGGGTGGGAGGGTAGCGAGGGAAACAAAATGTAAAGACTTCCCCCTTTTCCTTGTAGTCAGTACTTACCTTATTATCCTTAGTATCATTAATTTTATAAGTATTACTGATATCATCATTAGTAATTTACAATTTCATCTCCCCTGTGCCCCCCTTGCTTATGGTTTGTTTCAAACATTCGTCCTGCCTGTACCATCATTAGTGGTCAGGAAAGGCATTGGTGGAGTGGAACCAATTGGTGAGAGTGTAGCGATGGAAACAAAAATGTAAAGATTTCCCTTTCTATTTGTCACCCCCTCTGAATCATGTGAGTGAGTGTTGAATGAATGAATACAAAATCACAAATGGTTACCAAACCAATGATACTGTAAACACTTGTGTTAATACAAATGCTTGTTTAATTTTTATTAAAAAACAAAAGAAAGAGAGAGCAAAGAGGAAAATATGAATAAACCCCTACATTTAGGAAGAAAAGAAAAAAAACAAGGAGGAAAATATAACCCACTCCTTTACTCCAAGTATTACTAAAAACTGCAGTTTGCATTTGTATGTACCTGCTATGCAATGTTAACACCATTCCAAAGAAAATCATCCTAGCAAATGGAATCACATGTTGTAAAAATGTTATCATTTTCATAACTATTATTACCATTGCTGTTTTTTTTTTAAATTGCTGTTATTACCCTCAGTATGTCTCTTCTTGTCATTATTATTATTGTCATCATTAGTAATAAAACAATAACCCTTTCCCCATTCCCCCCCCCCCCCCCAACTCGCTCATGGTTTGTTGTTGCCTTTGCTGACACCCACACAGGTTTGGTTCAAATATTCATCCTGCCTTTACCATCATTGCCCAGAGAGGAGTGGTAAAGGCATTGGTGGAGTGGAACCAAATTGGTGAGAGAGTGGCAAGGGAAACAAAAATGTAAAAATTCCCCTTTTCCCTAACCCCCATTCACGTGTAAATGTGTTCAAGAAATGGAATATGCTAATGGAAAATTTCCTATGTTGTAATCACAAAATATCACAGATATCCCCAGAGTAAACACAAGTACACTTCTTTATGATTGTAAAATTTAGTACACATAAGTGCGAGTAAGAAACAAGGAAATGTGAGTGAATAATGAATGAATGAATACAAAACCACATATGTTTACCAAACCAATGAGATTGTAAAAATTTGTGCTAATTCAGATGCTTGTTTACTTTTTACAACAATAAAAAAAAAAAAAAAGGAAAAAATGAATGAACCCTTACATATAAGACCAAAAAAAAATAAGCAAGGAGAAAAAGATAACCAACTCCTTTTACTTCTACTATTATTGAACATTGCATGTTGCAATTATATGTACCTGCTATTCTAGCAAATGGAATCAGTTTTGGAAAGTGGGATCATTATCATAACTATTATTATCATTTCTGTTACTATCAGTACTGTTTATCACCCTTAGTAGGTTAATGTTTGTCATCATTATTATTGATGTATTTGGTTTTATTTGCATTATTATTATTATAGTTACCTTTATTAATATATAACCTCATCTCCCATGTGACCCCCCCCCCTCCCTTCCCTTGCTCATGGTTTGTTTATTTGCCTTTGCTGATACAATCACCCTTTGGTTCCAAAAATTATCCTGCCTTTACCATCATCACCAGAGAGTGGTGATGGAGAAAATTAGAGTGGTAGGTCCAAATGGGATGAGAGTGTGACAATGGAAACAAAAATTGAAAGGTTTATCCTTCTCCCTATCAACCCCCCTTCACATGTAAATATGCCCAATGAGTAAAATATGCACACGTACGTTTACATACACGCCCACATGCAACGCTCCGCAAACACACCTACACAAATACTAAACACACAGAACGCATGTAACAACACAAACATTATAAATGCAACCACTACCCTTCTGCCTTGTAAACCCCGATACTGTTTACACCTCCCAATCCCACCATCTTGACACTGTTTGTTTGTTGATGCTGTTGCCGCCATCTCCGATCGGTTCAGACATTTTATACTGCCAGTTTCATCATTACCGAGTGGTGGTGATGAAATTGGAGGTTTTAGAGCCGACAGGAGAGGGAGGACGGCAGGGGAAATAATATCGGTGCACTATCATCATGCTGTTGTTTCAGTAAGGGGTTACCCTACAACAAATTCAATGTAGAAATGTTAAAATGTATAAAATATTTGTATTTTTTGCGCATATGTCACCTACACGCCCACATGCAACGCTCTGTAAAAACACAAACAATACACTTTGCAACGATTTTAACACTCAATAAAAGTTATTTAAAAAAAATATTCAGTGGGGATAGTAGCAAAGGCAACAAACAATAAGCAAGGGAGAGGGGGTGGTTGGGGGGGGGGGGGGAGATGAAGTTGTAAAATAATAATGATGATATCCATAGTACTTATAAAATTAATGATACTAAGGATAATAAGGTAAATACTGAATACAAAGGAAAGGGGAGATCTTTACATTTTTGTTTCCCTCGCTACACTCCCACCAATTGGTTCCACTCCGCCAAGCCCTCATTGCCACTCTGTAATGATGGTATAGGCAGGAGAAATTTGTTTGAACTAACCATTAGGTTAGCAGCAAAGGCAACTAACCGTAAGCAAAGGGGGCACAGGGGAGATGAAGTTGTAAAATAATAATGATGATATCCATAATACTTATAAAGTTAATGATTCTAAGGATAATAAGGTAAATACTGAATGCAAAGAAAAGGGGAAAATCTTTACATTTTTGTTTCCCTCGCTACCCTCCCACCAATAGGTTCCACTCCACGACAAGCTCAGTTGTGCGAAGAACAGAAGAATTTGGAGAGAACATAGTGCCACAGATACGCGAGAAGACTAGGAACGTGTTGTGGTATTCTCTGGCGCTGCATGAGTCTACTGATCTCTCGAGTACGTCACAACTTCTCGTGTTCATTTGTGGTGTCAATTTGGACTTTCAGATAACGGAAGAGTTGGCATCCGTTTGCAGCATGCATGGAACAGCAACAGGAAAAGACATTTTAATGGAAGTGCAAAACGTATATGGAGTGATTATAAGCAAACATTTGCTAATAATGTAGGAGCATTATTCGCAAACGGCTGGTGACGTGACATATTCGCAAACGGCTCGTCACGTGACCTATTCGCAAACGGCCGGTCACCTGGCCTACGTTTGGCTATAGTTTTAATGTTTGTGGAAATATAAATGTGTCCTCGGTGGTGTAGTGGTTAGTATCTCCGCCTCTCATGCGGGAGACTAGGGTTAGACTCCGCACCGGAAATTATTATTATTTTGTGTGTATGTTTAATTGAGGTCAAATACCCTTATCAGTGAGTTCAAATACCCTTGTGGATGGACACCCAAAAAATTGCAAATCCCGTCATTATTATATTCCCCCCCCCCCCTCCCCCAGCTTCCTCTCTCCAGTTGTATGGACAGATAGACGCCGCCTACGTCAAGCATGGTAGATTACAGTGTAACTATTTATAGGTGCCAGTAACACACAGCCGGCTCCCTGGCGAAGATGTTAAGGACGTTGATCGTAATCCCGTATACTTACGTACGAAACACAGCTGCGGGAGATTCGGTAGCGGATCGCGTCGCCCTGGTTACTTACGGAGGTATGTGAGCCGGTCGTTCAGAAAGCAATGGCAAACTACTGAAAGTAGTAAAACTTGTCCTGTAAGGGATATGCGAAAAAAAAGCAACATGCGGACGAGCCAAACAGTCAAGAATAACCAACAATTAGAATTAACTATGGTCAGGTGATATGTAAATTTAACCCTGTGTGAACTGTATCACCTTTGAACCCTGGCTTCGGAGTTCATAAAAACAAATGTTGACTAGAACTTCAGTTGCAGGGTGGAGATCTGTCGACTTGGTTCACTTGAGGTAGGACGACTAATGTCATCTACAGGCTGACTTTCATCTCGTGCGTACGCAAATTCAACGTTAAGAAGTAAGTACCGTATCTGGGCATTCATGAAGATATGAACATTAAAGTTTTATGGAATAAACTATGTATGTATGTAGATGAAGTATGTACATGTTGATGAAGATGGGGTTTGAATAATAAGAACTTGCAAACAAAAGACAGACAAGAAGGGAGAATAATAGTCTTCTTAAGCCAATCGACGGCGGTAGTAAACATCACGTGACCAGCCATTTGCGAATAATGTCCATACAATAATAGTAAATGTTTGCTTATAAAGTCTCCCTTTTTGTAAGCAATTGGCACTCAATGGGTGATGTGGTCAATAGAGCACACTTCGTCTGTACTTTCCAGAACATTTCATGGTGCCTAGTTTTGGCTGAGTCAACCCAGGAGCAATAGTGGGGATTCAATTACATGATGTACGGGCTAACCATTCGCTATCGCGCTCTCGACAGCCTGTGCACTTGGTAAGCGAAATTTAAGGGGAAACAAATACCTATTTTTCACGGAAACATAATATTCATTTTATGTTCGCAAGGAACATAACTCGCCAACGTTTTTCTAAAGAAGCAATTAGTTACATTATTTGGTACATACTTAAAATAATGACACCATCTATTTACACAATAATTTCATCCTAAGTTTGAAATACGTTGACTGCTAAAAGTGAATCAAATGTACTTGTTAATGCAATATGTACAATGTTTCAACTCTGCAAGCTTCGTGCACGATGTTAACGACTGTCCCCAATGGACTCCCTAGCATTGTTACTCTGGTTTTTCTTCACAACGTATACATCTTTCGCTTTCGTGAGGTATGAATGAACTTGCATGTATGAATCCATGTTCTTAACAGGCGGCCAAGACTGGTGTCAGAACGTGTGAAAGAACTCATTGCTCATAAAGAGCAGGACCTAGTGAAAGCAAGAGTGGTGTCAGAACGTGTGAAAGAACTCATTGCTCATTGAATGGGATAAGGTCAGAAGATACAAAAATAATTCACTACCTACGATAGCAAAAGTGGTGTCAGAAGTTCTTAATGAACCTATGACCTACGGTGTGATAGTTTTTCATCAGTACGATATCAAGAGTGATATTAGAAAGTGTAAATGAACCTACGATCTATTGTGTGGTGGTTTAACAATGGCAACAGTGTGATTACGGTGTGAATTATTGTCTTTTCATCAGTACGACAAAGAGAGTGATGAAAAATGACATTAAAACAAATAGTCACGCTCATACACAAACACAAGATTTTCTTTTATTACAAGAAACAAATATCCAAACAGACTTTGAAGCAGCTGAATTGGTAACACGGCTAGGATTAAAAAATTCGTCATTCAGTTTGGCGGAAACCAACACAGGTTCAGTGACAGCGATCCTACAAATTTCCGACACGTGGAATATTTTTAGGTCACACAGAGACCCACATGGTAGGATTTGTACAGTTGAGGTGAAAAACGAGGCACACACGTACGCTATTGTTAACATACACGCACCACCAAACTACAATTATCAACCTCTAGTTTATGAACAGTTAGACGATTTATTAACACAGACATACAGGGGACAAAATATTGTTCTTGCCGGTGATTTCGACTGTGTTCTTGAAGGAATGGATGTTGTAGGAGGTAAAGTAAGAACACAGCTGAGGAGGTCCGGCAAGAACAGCATACATCAACTAGACACACTGCTAAACATCATCGATACACACAACCTCACAGACGCATTCAGGCAAACACCCCGACAGCAGAGAAACAACGTTCACAAACAAAGCACACAACAGATCATCCAGATTAGACAGATTCTACACACCCGCAACACACAACATCATAAAATCCCAACACCTACGACAAACACTAGACTTCACAGACCACAAAGGTATACTAGTGAGTACACATTAGCCCGAACAGCACAGACACGCAGCCACACAAGCGTTCACCTCATTGGAAGTTTAATTGTACACTTTTGAACGACACCCGATATGTAAAATATATGACACAGCTCATACACACTTACACAGACAATATACCGACTGAGAACATCACACAATACTGGGACTTGCTAAAACACACGATACGAAGCAGAACACAACATATAGCAACCATGATCCACAAAGACAGACTTAGACAGGAGCGTATTATACAGACAGCCATACGACTAACAAAACAGACAGACAGAGATGCACTTCATTTACACACACTTGAAGCACAGCTAGAAGAACACCAACAACATAGATATATGGGTGCTCTTCTCAGAACAAAGCTCAACACAATTACACAAGAGACAGCCAGTACACAGTACATTGCAATAGAGCAGAATATACAGCATAGGAGACAAATCAGCAAAATAACAGACATGCAGGGAAACATGCAGACAGAAACACCACACATAGGGACAGCTTTCCAGCAACACTACACACATCTATTCACAGCAGAGGCAGTAGACACACAGATACAAGACAACTTCTTACAGTACACAAAGAAATTACCTGACACAGACAGAGAAACACTGGACACAGAACTGACACTGACAGACATAACACAGGCATTGAGCACACTAAACAAAGACAAAATTTTAGGACCAGACGGTTTGACAGTAGAATTCTACCAACATTTCTTTCCTATCCTAGGCAATCTTCTCCTCAATGTCTATCAGGAAGCCTTTGACAAACAACAGTTACCTGAAAGCTGTAACATGTCCTACATCACACTCATACGCAAAGACAACACCGACAAAACACAACTGAAGAACTACAGACCAATTTCCTTACTCAACACAGACTATAAGATACTTGCCAAATCACTCACCAACAAACTCAAACCCTTCATGCCAACACTCATACACCCAGACCAACAGAGCAGTGTCAAAGACAGAAATATACACAACCACAACAACCTCATTAGAGACATTATCACCTACACCCACGGGAAAGACTGTCCATCCTCCATCTTGTCCTTGGATCAAGAGAAGGCTTTCGACAGAATTTCCCACACTTATCTGCATAGGACACTAGAACACTGCAACATAGGAGAGTACTACAGGCAGTGGATACAGATCTTGTACAAAAATCCTGAGAGCAAAGTGTTGGTGAACCATTCACTGACAGCTAGCTTCAGGCTCACGAGATCTGTAAGACAGGGATGTCCCTTATCACCACTACTGTATGTGCTCACCCTAGAACCTTTATTAGAGAAGATAAGACAAGACACTAGTATTAAAGGAACCTTCCTGCATGGGATAGGAGAGCAGAAGCTCATCGCTTATGCAGATGACACTGCCTTCTTTCCCACTAGCAACATCTCAATAAGGAACATACTCCACACCTTTACCCATTTTGGAAAAGGCAGTGGAGCCAAAGTAAATATACAGAAGTCACAGATAATGGGTCTAGGAAAGTGGAAACAAAAGTCTGATTTCCCTCCAGACCTGAGACACACAGACACCATGAAGCTGTATGGGATCACATTTCCATGTGATCCCACAAAAACACACAAACAGACATGGCACTCACTGACTGAACAGATCACAGACATGTTACACAGGTATAGGTACAAAACATCCACAATATTTGGTAGAAGCACAATAGTCAACACATACATAATACCCAAAATATTATACTTAGCGACAGTACTAGACCCTCCCAAACAGACCGTCACAAACATAAACATACAAATCAGACGCTTCATCTTCACCAACACAATACACAGCATCAAGCACAAAACACTCATACAGGACAAACGACAAGGGGGGATTTGCACTACAGGACATCCACACAAAAATACTGTCACTTAGAATCAGTCACATAGGTAAAATCATCAGACATCCAGAACAACATAGATTAGCTTTATATTATATAGCACATAACATAAAACACCTCACACCTCTTAACAATGCAACTGCACACTACCAGGGAACACTGCCAACATTCTACCAGACATGCATACAGGCAATACAAGGACATGAACAGTTAATACAGCAAACAACACACACAATATACAAACATTTAGTTAGAGAACAAGCACCATCACTCAAACTTAGGATTAAAAGAGGACACAAATACTTCATGTCTGACTTCACATGCACCTTTTCAAACCTACACAACAAACACATAACACCAAAAGCTAGGGAGATCACATATAGACTGTTATACAATATGACACCGACAACACAGACAGAAGCATACAAATTCAAACAAATATCACAGTGTCAGCTATGTAGAAACAACACAACAGAGACAGAGGAACACATTTATTATACATGTCCAATAATTACAGCCATACTCGCAACACTCAAACACCTCATACAAACGCACACAGGCAAACAAACCGACATATATAAAGCAATTTTTCTCAACACTATACCAAAATCAGCAAAAGACATACATACAAACCTACTGACAGCTCTTTCTTAATACAGATATCTCATATGGACATGTATAAAATCAGCCAGATACAAACACCGCACATATAACACACACTTAATATCATTTATGTACACGCACAAAATATCACAACTGTTTCCAGAATAAATCATACGTATTCTTCATTATTGTATTACAAATTTGGTATACATGAGTGCGAAAAAGAAAGAAGAAACTGTGAGTGAATGATTATAATATATCACATATGGTCACCATGACCAATGAACAATCCCTCATGTAAAGATTTGCGGAAGTATAAATGCCTGTTTTATTTGCTTCAAAATGATGATCCAATCCTTATAGACAAGGGGGTAAAAAAAGGAGAAAAGAAAATCAACTCCTTCCATTCCAATGTATTAAATATTGGATGCTTGCTTTAAAAGCAATTGCTATGCTATACTACCACCATTACTAAGATTATCATTTTAGTAAATAGAATCACATAACTATTATTATTATTATTATTATTATTATTATTATTATTATTAATATGAACATCATTATTATTACTATCATTATTATTATTATCATTATTATTACTATCATTATCCTACCTTATTATTCTTTGTATCATTAATGTTATAAGAATGATTGATATCATCATTATTATTTTACAACTTCATCTCCCTTGTGCCCCCTTTTACTTATGGTTTTGTTCCTTTGCTACTACCCACACTGGTCGATTTCAAACATTTGTCCTGTCTGTACCATCATTAGGGTGTTCATGGGGGAATTGGTGGAGTGGAACCAATTTAGTGTGAGTGTAGCGAGGGAAACAAAAATGTAAAGATTTCCCTTTCTCTTTGTCACCCCCTTTGAATCATGTGAGTGAGTGTTGAATGAATGAATACAAAATCACAAATGGTTACCAAACCAATGATACTGGGTAAACTTGTGTTAATACAAATGCTTGGTAAATTTTATTAAAAAAACAAAAGAAAGAGAGAGCAAAGAGGAAAATATGAATGAACCCCTACAGTTAGGGAAAAAAACAAGGAGGAAAATATAACCCACTCCTTTACTCCAAGTATTATTAAAAACTGCAGTTTGCACTTGTATGTACCTGCTATGCTATGTTAACACCATTCCAAAGAAAATCATCCTAGCAAATGGAATCACATGCTGTAAAAATGTTATTATTTTTATAACTATTATTACCATTGCTGTTTTTTTAAATTGCTGTTATTACCCTCAGTATGTCTCTTCTTGTCATTATTATTATTGTCATCATTAGTAAAAAAACAAAAACCCTTTTCCCATGTGCCCCCCTCCCCTCGCTCATGTTTGTTGTTGCCTTTGCTGATACCCACACCGGTTTGGTTCAAATAATTATCCTGCCTTTACCATCATTGCCCAGATAGTGGTGATGAAGATATTGGTGGAATGGAACAAATTGGTGAGAGGATGGCAAGGGAAACTAAAAATGTAAAGATTTCCCCCTTTCCTTGTTTAACCCACATTCACATGTAAATGTGTTCAAGAATGGAATATGCAAATGGTTAAATTTCCTATGTTGTAAACACAAAATATCACAGATATCTCCAGAGTAAACACAAGTACTCTTCTTTCTAATTTAAAATTTAGTACACATGAGTGCGAAGAAGAAACAAGAAGATGTGAGTGAATAATGAATGAATGAATACAAAACCACATATGTTTACCAAACCAATGAGATTGAAAAAATTTGTGCAAATACAGATGCTTGTTTTAATTTTTTCCAAAAAAAAAAAAAAAAAAACAGGAAGGGAAAAAATGAAGATACCCTTACAAATAAGACAAAAAAATAAGCAAGGAGTAAAAGATAACCAACTCCCTTTACTTCTAGAACATTGCTTGCTGCAATTTATATGTACCTGCTATGCTATGCTAACATCATTCCTAGGAAAGTCATTCTAGCAAATGGAATCATTGCTGTTTATTATCATTGCTGTTATCACCCTTAGTGGGTTTGCTTTTTGTCATTATTATTATTGATGTATTTAGTGTTTATTTGCATTATTATTACTGTTATCATTATTAATATATAACCATCATCTCCCATGTTACCCCCCTTTCACATGTAAATGTTTTCAAGAAATGAAACATGAAAATGGGTATTTTCATATGCTATAAACACAAAATATCACTGATATCTCCAGAGTAAACACAAGTACTCTTCTTTAAGATATCAAATTCAGTATACATGAGTGCGAGAAAGAAACAGGAAAAAGTGAGTGAATGTTGAATGAATAAATACAAAATAACAGATGGTTACAAAACCAATGAGATTGTAAATATTTATGTTGATACAAATGCTGGTTTTATTTTCTCCCTTTTTTTTTAAAGGAAAGGGAAAAAAATGAATGAACACTCACAATAAAGACCAAAAAATAAGCAAGGCGAAAAAAGATAACCAACTCCTTTTACACCTACTATATTATTGATCAGGGCAGGTTGCAATTGTATGTACCTGGCATGTTTTAACACCATCTTCAAGAAAATTGTTTTAGCAAATAAATCACATGTTTTGGAAAATGTGATCATTATCATAACTACTATTATCATTGCTGTTATTAGCACTGCTGTTATCACCCTTAGTAGTTATTCATTCTTTGTCATTATTATTATAGATGTATTTGATGTAAACACCATTCCTAAGAAAATCATTTAGCATATGGAATCACATGTTTAACTATTATTATCATTGCTGTTATTATCATTGCTGTTAATAATCATTAATCACCCTTAGCAGTTTTTATTCTTTGTCATTATTATTATTTATGTATTTGGTTTGTTATTTGCATTATTATCATTGTAATCATTATTAATATATATGGATTTGTAAACCCGTAAACTGTCACTCCCCCTTTCCCACCTTTTTGATACTGGGATTGTTGTTTTCTGCTGCCGCCCTCACCGGTTGGTTCTTAACATTTTTGCACCGCCATGTTTCATCATCACCGAGGGGTGGTGATGGTATTTGGTAGGAGTTTTGGAGCTGACAGGAGAGCGAGGCGGCAGGGGGAAATAACAACGGCGCACTACCATCACGCGTTTGTTTTAAAATATTTCCTTACTACAATGTCAATGAAGAAATGTTCAAATGTATAAACTGTTGGAAATTTTGCGCATATGTCACCTACACGTCCACATGCAACGCTCTGTAAAAACACGAACAATACAATTTGCAACGATTTTAACACACAATAAAAGTTTAAAAAAAAAAAATTTACCCCTCCGGGTTGACTGCGGCGTAATTCAAAGTATATGCAAAGGTTTCTCTCCCAAAAAAGTACAGAAATACAATTTTGTAGATTTGGAAAAAAAAATATATTCTTGAATGGACACGAAAATGGACACGAAAAATTACTACACAAGAAAACACATACAATCTACAGGCATTTAGTTAAATTACAAGCAACTCCGGTACATCTCAGAATTAAAAGAGGACATAGATATTTCATAAAAGATTATACCGAAATTTTCTCTAATATTCACAACAAGCAGATTACCCCAAAAGCAAAGGAAATTACATATAGGCTTGTTTACAGCATGACCCCAACAACAGAGAGAACAGCAAAAATAACTAAACATATACTAGTGTCTGCTTTGTAGACGGAACGTCCAAGATCAGAAGAGCACATCTATTACGAATGCAACACAATCATGCCAACAAGAAATCTCCTACAAAACATCCTAAACACTCATACGAAACAAAGAACAGATGTTTACAAAGCAATTATGATACATTCCATTCCTTACTCCACACAAGACATCCACACAAAGCTACTTGTGCTATTGGCAGAGTACAGAAATCTTATATGGACATTAAGAAACAAAGCACTATACAATTACAGAACAATCATAAAAGAAATTGTCCAACAACTTTATCAACAAAAAGTCGCAAACATTCTAATCTTAGCCCCACAAGCGCAAATCTCGTAAAAGATTTGGCTGAAGACAGCACATATTACAGAAGAAGCAAAGAATTTGTTTTAAACAAAGGATACTACAACTATAAATGTGTTTATTGATGGTATTAATAATCTTACAATTATATTATTATTATTAAAAAATACTATTATTATTACTGCTGCTATTATTATTAATTTTCCCATTATTATATTTGAATGTACAACATGAAATATATTGTGGATAGGTATCTATGAGTGCGTGCGTGCGCGCGCGCGTGCGTGTAGCAGCTTTTAAACCATGTCGGTATCTCAAGTATTAAAATGATGTTATATGGTAATGATATGTTTCAAAAGAAATATATGCACCACCTTGTATAAACAAATTGAATGAGCCCTTTAAGTACCCAGTAAGCTAAGGTGGCTTTTAGTGGCCAGGTTTTAATTCCTTCCCATTGTATATGAAACCCAGACACTATCACAACTTTGGACCAATTATCTCCCTGGAGACAGGCCATGGACTCTAATTACTAGTAGTAACTCCCTGATTCTTGTTCCCCAAACAAAAGGTATCATGGACTAGACCGTCACCCTGTAATTTGTCATCAGGCAACAACACCAACGACCTTCGCCTCAGTAGCTAAGTGACCCAGAAATTACAAAGAAGCCACATTTTAATGGAAATAATAGTTTAAAGTTTATTGTCCAAACGCGGGGCATATAAATGTACTGCGGTCTCCAGAACGCACGAGATTGTGTGTGTGTGTGTGAGAGAGAGAGAGAGAGAGAGAGAGAGAGAGAGAGAGAGAGAGAGAGAGAGAGAGAGAGAGAGAGAGAGAGAGAGAGGAGAGGGAGAGATGGACAGGTGTTTCATGCATTCCGCTTGCGGAAGTGGAAGTGAAGCATATGCAAGGAATGTGTATCTACATGCACTATGCCACAAATGTCATATTATCATAACTGTATATATGTATGTATATGTTTTATTCACAATGTCACACTTAACACTAACAAACGGCAACGCTCTGTAATATACACAAACAAAAGAAACACACACTACAATTTGTAAATACACATTGCTTTGTATGAAATAAAAGTTGAAAAAAAAAATATTCTTGAATGGGAAATTGAAAATTATATTAAAATTCCCTTACGGGGTTAGGGACGTGCCCTAATTTGTTTTGTAAATCTTCCTAGGCATGGGTTCAGTTTTAAAAGGATTACCAAACCAATGATATTGTAAATCAGTGAAAATATCAGTGATATCAATTTTGTGGAAGTGAATTCGATAGTTTTTCACCACGTGCAGATCTGGATTAAAATTTCCTCTGTCACGGATTATTCAAATATATCAGTGATTTCAATTGTGTAGAAGTGTTTTCGATTGTTTTCACCACGTGTAAATCTGTATTAAAGATTTCCTCGGTCACGGATTACATAAGATGGAAAACCAAATTATAAAACGTGTCAAAGTCAACACAAGTGAAGGTTTCGAGGGAGGGGCGTTTCATAAAGCAATCACACTTGTGTTTTCTATATCAGGACCTCATGTATTCCGGTTCAACTACTCGCTGATGGCCAGCGTCTTGAGGGGGCCTTGCGAGATCGGTAGGGAAGGGATAAAATCCATCTACCGTTGTGAGAGCCCTAAAAGATGGTACGCTACGCTGACACCGGAAGCAAAGGCGGCTTATTATGAACGGCTTCACGGGACGAAGCATGAACTGCAGGATCCTAAAGTAACTATTGTAATTGAAAACATAGAGAAGGAAAAGACCAAGGCTATGATTCACTGGATGCCTACAACCGCAAAGATTTAGACAGTGAAGCAAATAGCCGCGGATATTTCGGGAGATATAAATGCGGAAGTGCATAAACTTAAAAACAGCACGGAAAAGTGGTTACTTCTATGCAACCCGAAAGAACCTCTGCCACATTACGTGGACATGGAGTTGAACGGGGTAGAAGAAAAGCTGCACCGTCTCTTTATCACAGTTCCGAGGCGCCGTACGGTGTGTACAGTCTGTTAGGAGGACTCCCACTGGGGTAATAAATGTCCGGCCAAAGTACAAATCAAGAAGGGACCTAGACTGGCACAAAAAGTCACTTCGAACTCTCAGACAGATCAACATAGTAAGGAGGATGAAGACGGTTTCCAGCTGGTCAGTCGGAAAAGGGGACGCTCAACCAAGAGCCTGTCTGACGGTGAGAGCTCGACACCTCCAGCCTGCCTAACACCTGTTACCACGACAACCCTACACCGTCTGAAGCGAACAGGTCAAACAAAAAGAAATGTATAAGTAATTATACTGAACAGATAACGACCAGCGCCATGACCGGAATAGACAGTGATAATATTAACACACCACCACGACAAAGAAACCTGTCAGATTCTTCTCCACGCCTCGTTATTGACTTAGAGATTTCCAGCCCGGCGAAGGATACTACTGACTATCTCCAGAAATGATAACATGAATACAGACAGTTTGAAACTATACAGCAAACACAACAAACTCGATCTTAAGAGACATAGATACAAACCAGTGGAAGAAATGGAAAAAGGTGTGATTAAATTTTAATTAAAATTTAAAATTAATAAATCACACTTTTATTGCGCAAAATGTAAGCTTGATATATGTCCTATGTCTAACCTATACCGATACTTAGCTTATATCTGTTTGCTAAGTGAAGCGGACAATAAAATTGTGATTTATTATTTTTAAATTTTAATTAAAATTTAATCACACCTTTTTCCATTTCTAACACTGATTTGTATCTATGTCTCTTAAGATCGAGTTTGTTGTGTTTGCTGTATTGTTAGGGTTAGAGGTTAGGTTAGGGTTAGGGTTAAATGATGTATAGTTAGGGTTAACGTCGGTAAGAAAGAGTTTGTTGTGTTTGATGTATATAATGCTCTTTTTTCCTTAGGCTCTTTTAGGCGACAATCGTTAGTTACTATGGTTGTCCAAGGAATCCAACTCATTCATCTCAGGAACCCAATCTCTGTTGTTTTTTCAAGTTCTTCCTAGGGATGCTGGTCTATGACCGTATCGTTGTCTAGAATAGCGCCTATCAACCCAACAAAGGCAACAGTGACTTGGTTCTCGTTGAATAATCATATTGTCAACAATCCAACACCAACTGTAATCCTGTGTTCAGAGACGGTGGAAAGAACGCAGGCAATGAATTACCTGGGGATACGGTTTGATCTAAGCCTTGCTTATAATGTGCACATAGACCAGGTGATAACAAAGGCCAATCGGGGTTTGGCAGCGATGCGGGTGATGGCGGCAGCAAACTGTGAGCAGCGCCATCTATGTCTTCTGTACGAGGGGCTGGTCATGTCTGTTTTGGAGTATGCAATGGCAATCCTGACTCTCAGCCATAAGCAGATAGAAAGGATGGAAAGGATACAGAATGAAGCTATGCGCATTATTCTTGGATGTACAAGAGATACAGCATGCAGGGCGATGCGCTACCTTCTTGATTTTCCAACCATTGAAGAGAGAATGCAAGTTTGCAGGGCACGCGCCTACCTCAGAATTAACGCAAACACACAGCATCCACTGCATAGTGAAATTATGAAGGTGAAGGGCAGCAGATTAAAAAGAGGACGGTCGTGGATGGGTCAAGCCGAAGACATTCTTCAACAGGTGTGTTCACTTGAGGACTTAGAACCTGGCGAGGAGTGGGTGTAAGTGCCAACAGACTTCTGCACATCCTTTTCAGTTTGCATCCAACTAGATAGAAAATGCAGACAAGAAAATCCGGCTGCTGTTGAGGCTGAAGTACAAGCGTTGATTTTCGAGAATTCGCTAGACAGTGACGCGGTCATCTACACAGATGGGTCGGTCGCCCGACATGTGAGAAGCTCATGGGCCTTTACAGCTCGGGCCGGAGGGAGAATTGTGAAGGAGGACTTTGGTGCTTTCACTGAAACCACAAGTAGCCTGACCATGGAAGTCATGGCAGTAAGTAAAGCAATAACATGGCTCGAGACACAGACATTTACTAGGGCTTGTTTCCTTAGCGACTCAATGAACATGATCAAGAGGATAGAGGAGGGGTCGATCCGAAGAGAATGGTTGCTGCCTCTGAAGCGGTCTCGGCTGGCAAAGATTAGTTTCATCTTCTTGCCAGGGCATGCAGGAGTACAAGGAAATGAGCGGGCTGACAAGCTCGCAGGTGAGGCTACTGTGGAGGGCGGACGCGCCATGGACCAGGCTGACATTCTGAATGCTCTACGAGAAGTGAGACTTTTGCAAGAACCAAGTAATGACTGTGAATCTACAACAATGGCCAGACTGCGAGAGCAGCAAATTAAAAGAGGGGTGGCCAAACAAGAACACTACGCAGGAAGCCAGAGAAGATTGATAAACCAACACAGAACTGGCGTCGTTAGCCGCTACACGCTGCGGGATTTGCTGAGGAGGGGATCCGAGCACTTATGGACTGAATGGTACGATGTGCAACGAGGATGATCTGTCGACTAACTAACTAACTAGAATAGCGCCTAGTAGGTTAGGGGGACAGATGATTTATCTCCATTAGGGTGGAAAATCTGCCTAGTCAGCAGAAAATCGGTTGTTCTATAATTAAAGAGAATGTTAATGTTATTTGTTATGAAACGTTGAAAGTCTGTTAGAAGAAGTGGTAGCGGGTAGTCAAGTGGGGCTCAATAAGCCAGACGTGGTTTTAGGAAAGGTCGACTTCATAACAGCCACTGTTGGTTGTATGTAGACTTGTCGCTATTACAGTTGTGAAATGACAACGTGAGCTAGTTGTGGACAAAGTAAGAAATGTTGTGTTAGCTAGCCTTCGAGAACATCTTTTGTATTGATGAAAGCTGGAACAATGGAAGGTTAGTGTAGCAGATATTGTGGTATAGAAAGTTGAAGACGTCAGCCTTGGGAAATGGTTCTTTGCTGACGAATACTCAGATGATATCGAAACTATCCCAGGTGGATCACAGATTGCATTACCATAATGTTGTTATGTCTGTTTCATTAGACCTCATGCACAAAGAAGGTTTGGAGTATTTAGTGGTGTGACATGGAAAATTTGTGAAGACATCTACGAAAGACAGAAATATTTTATGGTAGAAAGAAAGCAAGTGTGTAGAGAGATGCACGCGTAGTCTGTAGAAGGGCTTCTTTAGCATGGTACGTTGGAATAGTAAATCGAAGCTTTGGGTAGCGTAAAAGGGGGAAAGTGGTGGTGTTGCTAATTATATAGTGTGAATGTCGTTTCAGATACAAGTTCAAGACACTCTTGACATACCTATTGAAGATACATCACAGGTCTCTAAGTGAATGGTTTGGTGGTGTTGTAATATGGGGTTATGTTAAGAAAACAGATGACCCTTGGAAATAATATCCTGTTGACGAAAACCCCTTTAATAGAGATACATTTACTGTTCATAGGGAGGACACCTTTGATGAAGATAGTGTGATGTGGAGAATTGGAGCTGGTGGTAGTAATATCTGTATTTGCTTCATTAAGAGTGTACTTATTACTTATTATTATCAGTGATAATATGTTATGGGACTTCGATGTTTCCTTGTTATTTCAAAGTAAAACGTAGCAGTGTACCTTGTGAATGTAACTATTAATTTATGTAGATATAATGACAAAGAAGACATGTTTATGATGTTGGCTGTGTTAAACGTTGGTGGTAAAGATCTGAAGTGTTTTTAACCACATGTGTCATTGATCTATGAGAGACGCTGATATGCGGATGACCCATTTGGCTAACAAATGTTCCTAGTATTTTATAAGTTAGGACGAATTATTTATAAGTTTGGTTGAAATATTTCTTTACTTTACCAATATTGTTCCCATTTGGCTAACAAACTTTCCTACTTCTTGTCAGTTTGATCGATACATTTCTGTATTTGGCCAACATTTCATTAGCTTGACTGACGTGTTTTCCTACTTTTTTATTAGTTTGACCGAGATATGTATAAGTTTGCTTGATATATTTCTTTACTTGGTCAATATTTTCCCCGTATGTTTAACCTTTTTCATTCTTTGCCATACATATTTCTTAGTTTGACCGTCATTTATCTCAATGTTATAAACATTTTTCTTACCTTGCCGTACATATTTCTTAATTTGCCTGTACTTTTTCTTAATTTACCCAACCTTTTTCCTAGTTTGGGTGACATATTTCTTACTTTGCCCAACAAATGTTCTTACTTTGTATAAGTTCGGTCGAGACATTTATAAGTTATATCAACAGTTTGGTTGATGTGGCTGACATGTTTTCCTACTTTTTATTAGTTTGACAGAAATATGTATAAGATTGCTTGATATATTTCTGTACTTGGTCAGTCTTGTTCTCATTTGGTTAGCAAAGTTTCATACTTTTCGTAAGTTTTGTGGAGATATTTCTGTATTTGCCATAACTTTCCCCCCGACTTTGTTCATGTCTGTATCAAGTGTCTCTGTACATGTTTGTATGTGTCTCTGTTCATCCCTCTCCGACAAGAAAAAGGCAAGAAGAGGACAACGTCATGAAAACAAACTACTAAAGAAAATCAACAAACAAACTTGGTTTCAATATTTTATCATCAAAATATGTGTGGGGCGATAATGATATCACTACACTGTTTTGAGAATATTCTCGTCCGGCTGTGTCTGAATGTTAGTTATAGTGGTTTCAGTTGGCGGTTTCCAGGGGCTTGGTGGTGGTGTCGTCTCTGGTGTTGTAGTAATTGCTTCTGATGTATCCATAGGCGGCGATGATGTGTTCGATTGCGGCGTTGTAGGTTATCCTTCGTATTATACATCGTATCACATAACTGACAGGGATATACTTGGTCTTTCGCAGCGTGGATGACACTAATGTGTCGGGTAAGGTTACACTTATAACTGAAGTCTTTTTCACACAAAGAACATCGGTAGCGGTCTGCTACTTGAATAGATATTACACTATGACGATTCTGAACACATACGTGTGGTGTGTTCGTCTGGTGTGATGATGATGATGATGATGATGATGATGATGATGATGATGATGATGATGATGATGATGATGATGATGATGATGATGATGATGATGATGATGATAGTATCGTCGCCGTTGTAGTAATTGCTTCTGTTGTAGATGTATCCATAGGCGGGTGACGATGCGCTCGTATGTGACTTTGTAGATTGTCTTTTCTGTTGAAACATTGTCCACAGATATGACATAAGTGTGCTTGATCCTCGTGAGTTTGAATGGTCCGAATGTGGCGATTAAGGTTATACTTATAACTGAAGGATTTGTCGCACACTGTACACATAAAAGTAGACTTGGTGGCCATATTGATAAACGTGGTTATATATGAATAAGTCACACAACTGTCAAGTTTTCACTTGTTTTTTTTTTAACCGCAACAAGTTCTGATGTATACACAAGCAAGAATACACAACAATATATGTTTCACTGTTTTATCAACAATCAGATGCCGACGACACGAACAATGCCAAGCGCCTCACACCAGCCTGATTCACAAATACCTCTGTAGTCAAGGCTAGCCAAGTCGGCACGTGAACAATATCTGCTGTAGAGCGACTGAGCTCACAAGAGACGCCGTCTATTTTATACACTGCTTCTGCACACGACACTACAGAGTTGACGTACCGGTTGTGTAGACAAAGCAGGCTTTTCTCACGCCACCGCCCGCCTTCATGTGAGCGATGACTCATGCTACCGACCGCCCACTTAATGACTTTTGCATATGGCACTGATGACGTAGGGGTTCTCTCGGACATCCGTATTGGTTAACAAAAAGGTTATGCGCTTTGTGTATTTATTTGTGTGATATTCTTGTGGGCAAGGAAGAGGATATGGGTGTGTGTCACTGTCCATGTCTGTATGTACAAGTGTGTGTCTTTGTTCTTGTTTGTATGTATATGTGAGTTTGTCTTTGTGTGTATCAAGTGTGTATGGGTGAGTGTGTCTATCTGTGTGTACTTGTGTATAGCTGTGGTGATACTAGTAATGATATGAGATGTGTGTGTGTGTACTTGTCACTGGTCGTGTTTATGTGTCTGTGTGTAGTTCGTGTGGTGACAGTAGTAGTGGTAGGAGATGTGTGTACTTGTCTGCCCATGTGTGTATCAAGTGTTTATGTGTGGTTGTGTGTGTATTTGTCTGCACATGTGATGTCTGTATGTACAAGTGGTTGCTTGTTTGTGTTCATGTTTGTGTATTTGTTGTGGTAACAGTAATAATGGTAGGAGATGGGTGTGTGTGTGGTTGTCTTGTGTGAGTATGTATGTGTGTGTTTGTGTCTTGTCTGTATGTATGTGTCTTTGTGTGTCTGTCTTTGTGTTTGTGTGACCCTCTTTGTGTTTGTGTGACTTTTACACACCCCAAAAAAGAGACTTGTATCTCTAACAAGGCACTAGCTAATATTCTTATCGCTGCAACTAATATTGCTAGTACTATTATCACTACTACTGATTCCTCCTCACTTTACCCACCACCGTTGCACTACACGTACTTTCCCCTACAATTTAAGTGTTCACTCGACCACTTGACCCATGGTTGACCACTGCTTGACCACGTCATCGATCACTTTAACCACTACCATAGTCTTACGCACATCGTCCTCTACAAGTTAAGTGGTCACTCGACCACTACATGACCACTGCTTGACCACTACTTGACCACTACTTTACCATCTCTTGATCATCACCATATTACACCTACTTTCCCATAAAATTTCCTCACTTGACCACTGCTTGACCACTGCATTACCACCCTTTGATCATCACCATATCATTACACCTACTTTTCCCTAAAATTTCCTCACTTGACCACTGCTTTTGTAACAGAAGTGGGGTATTAGTATTAGGTGGGAAAAGGCTACTACAGCACGATTGAGCATCGGGAGTGAAAGGGGAGGAGAGATGCTCAAGTCGTGACGTGGTTGGTTGTCAAGGGGAGTTTTACATCTAGAGCAAGAACAGAGAGGACGCCATATTATGTTCAGATGTCATCTATATGAAATAAACACCCTTTGTATAAACTCATTCGGCTCTGTTATAGAGCAGAAATGGCGCTTTTGAGCCAGGATACGAATTTGGAGTGTCGTCGCGGAATCACAACATGATGTACAAGGTGAATATAGAACTAAACTAAAATTTTTGAAGAGATCTCGCGCTGTTTACATCAAGTACCCAAAGACAGAATCGTGGCACGAGTTTATACTTTTGTTAAAAGGAAAAGCGAAGTTAAAAATGGCCAATAATTCGTTTGTGAGAATTACAGCAGCCAAAAGCCCGGCTAGGGGTGGTTGTCTGTAAGTGTTTTTCAAGGTTTTAGGATCCTCACTGCACGGACCTGCTATCAAAATTTAATTGTCGTCAGGAGAAGAATGAAAACCAACTTGCCATAACGGGTTGCAGCGCCTGCGATTGTCATCATCCATTTTGCTGAAGGTCAGGCCAGTTTAACCGTTGTCTCGAGCGAGCGGGAGTTTTGCTGAAGGTCAAGCCAGTTTAACCGTTGTCTCGAGCGAGCAGGAGTTTTGCTGAAGGTCAGGCCAGTTTAACCGTTGTCTTGAGCGAACAGGAGTTTTGCTGAAGGTCAAGCCAGTTTAACCGTTGTCTCGAGCGAGCGGGAGTTTTGCTGAAGGTCAAGCCAGTTTAACCGTTGTCTCGAGCGAGCAGGAGTTTTGCTGAAGGTCAAGCCAGTTAACCGTTGTCTTGAGCAAGCAGGAGTTTTGCTGAAGGTCAATCCAGTCTGATCGTTGTTTCAGGTGAGCAAGAATTTTTCAATAGCCAGTCAAGTTAAGCCTTGCCTCAAATCAAGTTGGCAGAACTTAATAAAAAAAAAACTTTAAGACTTACTCGCCTACAGTCATAATAAAAAATCAAAGTTTTTCCAGAATACTGATGAATTCGGACAACAAAATGTTGGGGACAACGTTAATGAGTTTTGTTTTGAGCTCGCTAGCAACTGACTCGTGATAGAAAAAGGAACGTTGTTTAAAGACAATCAGGACAGCAGCTAAATATCTCGTTCCTTCATTGATTGGCCCATGTTTTTTTTTTGAAGTACTCAGACTATCTCGGGGCTCCGCTGCAAATGAGAGCCGCTCGCTAATCCTTTTGGGCTCTGTTACGTGTGAGTCGTTCTCAAGACGTCGATTTGATGTACTGCATCTCAGAAGGGACCCAACCAAGGGTTGAAGTACTGTACTGAGGCATCCCAAGAAGAGAAACTAACTTAGAAGAAGGAACTACCTGAACTGCGCGGTTGGTTTCAACTAATACAGCGTTTGAGTTTAACCTGACGGCGAACCTAGAAGAATACGTCTTGCTTGGATCAGGAAACGAGAGTAGGGTAATCTGTAAACTTATTAGCTGGTCGAACTGTTCTTGGTGTATATGTGAATTGTAATTCTTAAATTAGCAGGTTACAAATGTGAAATTGATTGCTTGAAAATTTGCTTGGTCGGTATAATAAATATTTCAGCATAGCAGACCCATAACAGCACAGTGGAGAAACAGGCATAATTTCGGCTGAGTTCAAGACTTCGAGTTTTTTTTTCCAGGTACCAAGGAATATGCAGAAGAAGAAGTAGAAATATGAGTTATTTATATGTAGAATTACAACGTATTAGTACATGGTTGGGGGAATTAAAGGTAGCAGTTAATGAAGTAGAAAATTGTGTAGAAACGTTTCAGAACAGAACGACTAGACAAGACCCTTATAGATTTATGGTAGACTGTAATGGAGTAGGAAAGAATAACAGGAGACAGCCATGGCTTAATAAAGACAGAAGACAATATAGTTATGACGAACCAAGGCCTGATGTATATAGAGTAAAAGACAGTGAGAACAAACATAATGGTGAAAGGCCGGACTGGTATAGCTGTTATAAATATAAAAATGGGCGTGAGAGAAACCTTTCGGGGAAATCATGGGGCTGGCCCTCTCACAGTGCAACCGCTAGAAAAAGACGTAACGACTGGTTTGAAAAGAGACAAAGACAATATTTGAAGTCAGGATCGAAGGACAGAGTAGAACACAAAGATAAGAATTCAACGACTCCTAAAGTACTTGCCAATATTAGGATTGAACAGGCAAAGAAGACGACGATATTAGTAAAGAAAATAAACCGAGAGACTCAGACGCAGGCAAGTAATACGATAGAAAATAGTACGCAGACTCAAGTAGATACAGTCCAGGTACAACCAGCCAGCAAGATAACAAAGGGAAGTCAAACTGACTTCATAGAGACTCAGTCAAAACTAACTCACTTGACTAAGGGAGACACGGTTGAAGTTAAGAAAGATAGACAGACGAAAACCAAAGATGAAAAGAAACCAAAGAGGAAAAGTATTGAAGAAAGAAATAGTAGCATGATAGTTAATAGAGGTACTGCCATGTCAAGTTCCTCAGGTATAGATATGAAATTTATCCCCAAGTGGTGTAGAAATATTAGGTGTGAGAGCTCAGGTTACGGAGAAGATAGTAAATACAGTGATGCTGAAACAGCTATAAATACTGATGATTCGGAGAATGAGAGAATTGCACTACGAGCAGATCCCAACTCGAAGCGTGATGTTTCCTCATACGGTATAGTTGCTGGTGGACAGACGGACAGAGTTTTGGTTAGTGACTCTTTAGAACTAGATACCAGTTTATATGACAAGAAAGTAGGGAAGGCTAAGAGACGAATACCAAGAAAGAGAAAGAAAGTCAGACGTTCTAAAAGCGACTATGGAAATAGGGTCGACGTGGCTGCAGTGAACTACTACTATGAATCTGATGAGGGAACTATTATCAGTGTGTCATCTGAAGACGAAATGGGGAGGTGCAAACGTTACGTAAGGTATACAGGAAACAGTGAGCAGACTGACGCAAATAAAGGAAATAGAAAGAAATCATTTACGAAGAAGAATAATAGCAGACAGATAGCGGGAATTTACTCAACGACAGAAAGTGATTTAAGAAAAATAGAAGACCTTATGACCTTAAGACCTGAGTACTTTAACAACAGGTTAACAACAGATAGGGAAGATGACATAATTAGAGAAAGACGGACTAATGTATTGAGAGACAATGAAATATTTAACTTGGATACACTCTATAACTGTTAAAATTCTTCGGGTGACGAAGGACATATGGAATAGTTTTGGCTGAGGAGAAGAATCGCGGTTTGAGCATATAGATATATGAGCTGTCTAAAATAGGCAGATGAATTTTTTTTTGGTGTAGCGTCACATGGTACAGGGTAGGTGATAGTGTTGTTGAGAATAGAGAGTTACGGCAAATGATATTCTACGTGGATACGTAATACAGGATATCTTCTGTTGGGTTACGATGTAGGGAGAGTAAACAAGGAAATAATAGTCCTTTGTCCGGAATGGATAGATATAGAGAATTAATCACGTCGAGTGATGTATAACTGGTGTAAGTAAAATAGAGTAGATTCAGCACAGAATTAGTAGAGGATGAGAGATAGTATGAATGTTCGAACTAGAAATGGTTCGACTCAGAGCTATGACGTGATGTCTGAGATAGTTTTGCTTGTTAGTTTGAGAAGAAAGTATAGTATTGTTGACAGGTGAACCGAGAGTGTCTGGTGAGGAGATATAGATTGAGGAGGAACTGAGTATCCTGTATGTAAAATAGCCAGTGGAACGCGAGAATATTAAGAGTAAAAGACTGTAGAGGTTGATGCTTGAAGAATACGAGTTACGTCGTGCTTGTGGAGAAAGAAGAGCTGATTAAGACTGAGAAAGTTGTTGTGTGGAGAAGTATAGAATGATAGTTACGAGGTTAGTGGTTCAGCGGAATAAGGTTTGTTTTGAAGAGATAGTAGATGGTGCTGTGAAAGCGATATAAGTTGCGAGAGGTAATGTATAGGGTCTGACCTTCGTATAGGAGTGAATGATTGAGTAAAGTAGAAATAAGAAAGTAGTGAATTGTGAAAGTCCTGTGGAGTAAGTCGTCTGGTTATGCGTTGTTCATACGTGAGTATAACTGTAGACAAACAGGTGTTCGTCGCGATGAGTGAAGTAGGATTGAGGTGTGGTGACGTCGCCTAAGTGAAATACATAGATAAAATGTAAGAGTGAAGCTGATATATCTTGTGTCAATGTGTGTAGAGGAGGTCGATACGCTTGGATTGTGGTGAGTGAGTGCTGGAATGTTGAATTGGCGTCTAAGTTGTTCTTTTTAAAGTAATGGTATGGACACGTTAGCATTGTCGCGATGCGAGAATAGTCGTGAAGTGAGAGCGAGGTTGTGTATCACTGTCCGTGTGAATATGCGAAGAGTGGTTGATAAGTGATGTAGAGTATGCGAAAATTGAGAGATAGAAAGAACGTGATTAGAGAATTGTGATGTCTTTTCGTTAGAATATCTGATCTTGGATGGAAATTATGGAGGTTGTATGACAGGTTGACGGAAAGAGAGTTAACATTCTGAATGACGTTTCATAGAACATGTTTAGTATTCTTGACAGGGACATGTCAAAGCAGGAATGCCTAATACTGAGAAACGAGAAAAGTGAGGTCTGATGTCAGTTATAAGTGGCGTGGGTTGCTGTTCTGAAAGAATCCCGATAAATAAGAAGAAGTGTGAAAGATACGGAGGTAAATAAGGTTAGTTAAATGAATGTTGGAGAACGTGTTCCGATAAGTGTGACTGGTTTGATTATCGTCACGATGCAAGAGTGCTAGGAGAGACTTGAGGATAGCTTAGAGTAGTTGTGGTGAGATGTTGGAAAGTAATGATAAGTTAGATAATTGCGTAGGGTAGACGAGAAACTTAAAAGTAGAATTAGTTATTGGTACAGTAGGTAGATGTATTGGTGAGAGGTCTATAGTAAATAGACAAAATTTTTGCTGGTCGTAGTAGAGTGGAGATGCCGTAGTTAACGGTAATGATTAAGAAGTTGTAGTGATGTTTGGTACAAATCCAAGGGAAACAATTGGTGTGCCGAGCCACAGGTTCTATAAGTAGATAGATGACTGCTGGTACATTGAGATAACATTGAGATAGTCGCCACATTAGTAATAGATAAAGTGAGTGACCTGTAGTTTACAGTGCTTGTTTAAGATGATATTCCAGATATTATGATGTGTTAGAAGTTAGTTTTGTAAAAGATAGAAAATTGTGAGGGGAGAGAATCAATGATAGTACGGTCATTGTTGGTTAATGATTTTTTGTGTGGGGAGAACAGATATTGTTCTAAGTTAAGAAATTGGTCTGTAGTTAACAGATATACATACGTGGCAGTGAAGTGTTTTGTTTTCACGGTTATAAAAATAGATATAGGAATATCACATATTGTAGGAATAGATATGTGTTACATTAGTTCGTATAGGAAGCCAATGTTGATGGGCCACTGTACGTAGTTAATTTTAAGTGAAATATATTTTTTTTTGAAAACCTTCTCTTTAGCGAGAAGACACTTGTTTTATTGAGTCTGAGTTTTTAATGCCTCATATATAAAAAAAATGTTTTGCTTGATTTGATCCTGTAAAATGGTTGTTATGATTTTAGAATAGGGTTATTGTGTTCTTAGACTTTTGGTGTACAAACTATTGGTCCGTAAAAGAGACCAGTAGTATTTAGTAAAAATAGATTAGGATGTATGTTGTATTATTTTAATATATGTTTTTCTTTGAATGAGTTCATACCTTTAATTGAAATGAGGGGAAACATAAATGAGGTTATAAAAACTTGGGGGGGGGGGGGGTATGATATCCTGTTGTGATTTTATTTCGCTGTTTTGTATGTTAAATAGTAGTTAATTAAGTTATGTTTAAATTACATGGTTTTGTCTAGAATAAAGACAATACATGGGGCTTTAATGGGGACCCTTCGTTCAGAAAAGAGTTAATAAAACTACTGAGAGCTAATAGAGAGACACATATCGGGGATGGTTATGGGAAAGTTTAGAGTTACACTAAAGTCAGCATTGATTGGAAAAATATGGGATTGGAAGCCATATGGGAGAAGAAAAGATTAATGAATACAGCAGTAGGGTAAGTGAGGGGAAAGTTTTGAACATAGTTTCCATGGGGTCAGAAGAGCCGTGGTGTACTTTCATAAGAGACACGAGGTTACTGGCTTATAGAATAAGAAGTGGGTAACGGGTTACTCCAGACAAATAATAAACATGAATTGAATCCATGTTTGATTAGACACTGTGTAAGTGTGAGAAATGAACATAGTGGAGACATAATGACATGGGGTTTTTGAGGATCCGTGATATATGGACTGTGATAAAGTGGATTGCAAGCAGTCACAGACAGGAGTTTAGGGGTAGTATATGGTTGCTGTTGATAACGGCATAAATTGATAAGTGGAAGTTTTAGTTGATATGCCCATAATAAATGGACAGTAAGGGGTCGCTGAAATTTTCGGCGAGAGAATTCGGAGGAGGTATAGGAGAAGGTTAGTTATGTGAGGTGATGTGTATAATGTTAGAGGAGGTCTTGAGGGATAGTAGACCTTTTTAATGGTGTTCTCGGGATGTGTTTTGTGGTTAACATTACAATGTGAGGTTGAGGTAAGGTTCAGAGCTATAAAATTGGTAGTGTCTGTAAAATATAGACACTTGGAAGTGAATAATATATTTGAAGGTTGGTATTGGATGCTGTAGATAGCAGCGTAAAATGTTACCATAATAAGTGGTACTGTAGGAGATATAATTATTTTAGACTTTATTACATAAAGTCTCAAATGACATAGGGGGGTAAAGGTGTGTGATTTAGGTGAGTGTGATTTGGTAAAGGGGGTGTGTGATTTAGCTGAGTGTGGTCTTTGTGTGGAAGAGTTCTACTGTTTCTTTTAAATACCGGTGGCCACCGATTCTTTGTCTTTCTATCGTGTGAGAATGATTTCAGGTTGATTAAAAGTGGAGAATTAGTGTGGTTAGTGATGACAGTAGGGAGTTGGTATAAGAAGAGTACAGTGGTTGAAATTTTAAGCGGATTGCTTATGAAGAGAAGGAGTGTTTATTCAAAACCATATGTATTATGATGTATTTTATGAAGTTGAGATTTAAATGTTAATAATATGTTATGTTTAAAGAGTTCATAGTCGTTTACTATATGGCAGGGGAAAGAGTACGAATAGATTGTATTACTTAAGTGGAGTTGGTTTGGGGAAGATTAGAGGAATTGTGGGAGGTAAGGAAAAAGAGGGAATAGAGTAAGGGGATTAGGAGTAAAGACTTTTTCCTTTACAAGAAAAATTCTTTAGTAAACATAGGGAGGTGTAACAGAAGTGGGGTATTAGTATTAGGTGGGAAAAGGCTACTACAGCACGATTGAGCATCGGGAGTGAAAGGGGAGGAGAGATGCTCAAGTCGTGACGTGGTTGGTTGTCAAGGGGAGTTTTACATCTAGAGCAAGAACAGAGAGGACGCCATATTATGTCCAGATGTCATCTATATGAAATAAACACCCTTTGTATAAACTCATTCGGCTCTGTTATACTTTACCACTGCATTACCACCCTTTGATCATCACCATATCATTACAACTACTTTTCTGCTAAAAGGTCCTCACTTGACCACTGCTTGACCACTGCATTACCACCCTTTGATCAACACCATATCTTTACAACTACTTTTCCCTAAAATTTCCTCATTTGACCCACTTGACCACTGCTTGTCCGCTGTTTGACCCGTGTGTGACCACCCTTTGATCATCACCAATAGTTGTCCGTCTAACACTGGTTCGAATCCCAGACTCACAAACCGCAACCACTTCTTGAGCATCACAGTGTTTTCCTACCAACGGTTCGAATCCACACTCTCTACACGCAACCACCCTCTTATCAATACCCATTACGCTTATGGTTTATGACCACCCCATATTCTATTTCCACTATAGTCCTATAAACACATGTAGTATGGCCCTCACAGAAAAGAGAAGTAGATTACATACCATATAGGTACCGACCCGGGATTCAAACTTCCATATGCCGACACGAACAAGTCAACCA
Source organism: Cepaea nemoralis (assembly GCA_014155875.1). Lineage (NCBI taxonomy): Eukaryota > Metazoa > Mollusca > Gastropoda > Stylommatophora > Helicidae > Cepaea > Cepaea nemoralis. Next base: position 56,084 of record JACEFZ010014265.1, read on the forward strand.
CCTAGACACTGTTACTATAATACCCCAGACAACATACGCCTATACACACCATAATTTTCACATACCCACCACGCCACATTCGTTTATATGCTCACAGATTTCAACTCCCACACATCCCCGCCACTTTTTTTCACACCAATAGAAAAAATTATATCCCGCCCCACGTTTTCAACACATCTTTTCTCTCCGACTTTTACAACCCCACGATTCCACTTTTACCATCAAAATTCTCATTACCCGCCACCCTTTCCCCCCATGACCCAGATATTTTTTCACACAGCCACCCCCTGCCATGACCCACATTTTCACCGACCCAGAATTTCCCAGCAGATTTCCAGCATTCCGAGATTTCCTATCATTTCCAGCATAATCCTAATCTTAGAAACAAGCGTCTGTTTACCATCATGTACTACTCCCGTCATTATTATATTCCTCCCCCACCTTCCTCTCTGCAGTTGTATGGGCAGATAGACGCTCACTACATCAAGCATGGTAGATTACAGTGTAACTATTTATAGGTGCCAGTAATACACAGCCGATCTCCCTGGCGAAGGTGTTAATGACGTTGATCGTAATCCCGTTATACTCACGTACGAAAAACAGCTGCGGGAGATTCGGTAGTGGATCGCGTCGCGCTGGTTACTTACGGAGGTATGTAAGCCGGTCGTTCAGAAAGCAATGGCAAACTACTGAAAGTAGTAAAACTTGTTCTGTAAAGGATATGCGAAAAAAAAAAACAGTAACACACGGACGAGCCAAACAGTCAAGAGTAACCAACAATTAGGATTAACTATGGTCAGGTGATATGTAAATTTAACCCTGTGTGAACTTTATCACCTTTGAACCCTGGCTTCGGAGTTCTAATAACAAATGTTGACTAGAACTTCAGTTACAAGATGGAGGTCTGTCGACTTGGTTCACTTGAGGTAGGACGACTAGTGTCATCTACAGGCTGACTTTTATCTCGTGCCTACACAAATTCAACGTTAAGAAGTAAGTACCGTAAGTAGGCATTCATTAGAATATGAACATTAAAGTTTTGTGGAATAAACTAGTATGTATGTAGATGAAGTATGTAGATGTAGATGACGATGGGGTTTGAATAAAAAGAACTTGCAAACAAAAGACAGACAAGAAGGGAAAATAATAGTCTTCTTAAACCAATCGACGGCGGTAGTAAACATCACGTGACCAGCCATCTGCGAATAATGTTCATACATTAATAGCAAATGTTTGCTTATAAAGTCTCCCTTTTTGTAAACAATTGGCACTCAATGGGTGATGTGGTCAATAGCGCACACTTCGCCTTTACTTTCCAGAACATTTCATGGTGCTTAGTTTCGGCTGAGTCAACCCAGGAGCAATAGTGGGGACTCAATTACATGATCTACGGGCTAACCATTAGCTATCGTGCGTGCTCTCGACAGCCTGTGCACTTGGTAAGCGAAATTTAAGGGGAAACAAATACCTCTTTTTCACGGGAACATAATATTCATTTTATTGTTCGAAAGGGACATAACTCGCCAACGTTTTTCTAAAGAAGCAATTAGTTACATTAATTGCTAAATATTTAAAATAGTGACACCACCTATTTACTGTTACAATGATAATTTGACATGTTAAAGTTTGAAATGCTAAAAGTGAATAAAATGTACTTGTTAATGCAATATATACAATGTTTCAACACTGCAAGCTTCGTGCACGATGTTAACGACTGTCCCCAATGGACTCCCTGACATTGTTACCCTGGTTTCTCTTCACAACGTTTTATTTTGACCAATGCAGTTTCCTACCCAGGTACCTGTTTTCGCCTTCCAAGACATAACAACCAAAATACAAGCGCTTAGGATCAAACACTTAGGTGAAGTCCTACAACAGCCAGAAAAACACCCTTTAGGACACTATTACGTTGGAATTAGGCTATCTTATTTAAAACGTATTAGGAATACATCCTCACATTACTTTGGCACTCTCCCAACGTTCTACAAAACATGTATTTCAGCCATTAAAGGACACGAAAAATTACTACACAAGAAAACACATGCAACCTAAAGGCATTTAGTTAAATTACAAGCAACTCCAGTACATCTCAGAATAAAAAGAGGACATAGATATTTCATAAAAGATTATACCGAAATTTTCTCTAATATTCACAACAAGCAGATTACCCCAAAAGCAAAGGAAATTACATATAGGCTTGTTTACAGCATGACCCCAACAACAGAGAGAACAGCAAAAATAACTAAACAAATACTACAGTGTTAGCTTTGTAGACGAACGTCCAAGAATCAGAAGAGCACATCTATTACGAATGCAACACAATCATGCCAACAAGAAATCTCCTAGAAAAACATCCTAAACACTCATACGAAACAAAGAACAGATGTTTACAAAGCAATCATGATAAATTCCATTCCTTACTCCACACAAGACATCCACACAAAGCTAATTGTTCTATTGGCAGAGTACAGAAATCTCATATGGACATTAAGAAACAAAGCACTATACAACTACAGAACAATCAACAAAGAAATTGTCCAACAACTTTATCAACAAAAAGTCGCAAACATTCTAATCTTAGCCCCACAAGCGCAAATCTCGTAAAAGATTTGGCTGAAGACAGCACATATTACAGAAGAAGCAAATAACTTGTTTTAAACAAAGGATACTACAACTGTAAATGTGTTTGTTGATGGTATTAATAATATTACAATTATATTATTATTATTATTATTATTATTATTATTATTATTATTATTATTATTATTATTATTAATACTATTATTATTACTGCTACTATTATTATTAATTTTCCCATTATTATATTTGAATGTGCAACATTAAATATATTGTGGTTGGATATCTGTGCCGTTGGCAGTAACATATGTATGCGTCTGTGTGTGGATGCAGGTGTGTGTGCGTGTGTGTGTGGTGCATGTATTTGAATGTGCAACATGAAATATATTGTGGATGGGTGTCTATGAGTGTGTGCGCGCGCGCATTAAATTATATCAAATTATGTTATATGGTAATGATATGTTTCAAAAGAAAAATATGCACCACCATGTATAAACAAATTGAATGAGCCCTTTAAGTACCCAGTAAGCTAAGGTGGCTTTTAGTGGCCAGGTTTTAAGTCCTTCCCATTGTATATGAAACCCAGACACTATCACAACTTTGGACCAATTATCTCCCTGGGTACAGGCCATGACTTTAATTGCTAGTAGTAAATCCCTGATTTTTGTCCCCCAAACAAAAGGTATCATGGACTAGAGCGTCACCTTGTAATTTGTCATCAGGCAACAACACCAACGACCTTCGCCTCGGTAGCTAAGTGACCCAGAAATTATAAAGAAGCCACATTTAAATGGAAATGACAGTTTAAAGTTTATTGTCCAAGCGTGGGGCATTTAATGTACTGCAGTCTCCAGAAATCACGAGATTTTGTGTGTGTGTGTGTGTGAGAGAGAGAGAGAGAGAGAGAGAGAGAGAGAGAGAGAGAGAGAGAGAGAGAGAGAGAGAGAGAGGAGGGAGGGAGAGATGGACAGGTGTTTCTTGCATTCCGCTTGCGGAAGTGGAAGTGGAGCATATGCAAGGAATGTGTATCTACATGCACTATGCCATAAATGTCATATTATCATAACTGTATATATGTTTGTATTTGTTTTATTCACAATGTCACATGTAACACTAACAAACGGCAACGCTCTGTAATATACACAAACAAAAGAAACACACACTACAACGTGTAAATATACATGGCTTTGAATGAAATAAAAGTTTTTTTTTTTGTTTTAAATGAACATTTTTTACTGGCCTCATAAGGCCACAAACAGGAAACAAACAAACAAAAATATATGGGGGAAGAACATTGTTTTACTAGCCTCATAAGGCCACAAACAGGAGAAAAAGTGATTCAGCAATATTGTTGACACATAAGTGCGAATGACCCTGAGTGTGAATGGTTTGGTATGCATGGGAACGAATGATTACTTAACCACCATCGTCAACATTTAATATTATGTATATAATGTCAAACGTGTATGAATGTATATGCTGTATTTGCTAATGTAAAAAAGACACTGTTTATGTACATAATAAACTTTTTACAAAATAAAAAAAAAAGAATGCAGTTTCCTTGAGTTGAAGGGATACATAGAGCCTGTTCTTTTGTATGGTTGTGAAACTCGGACAATGTGCAGCCAAGCTGAAAAACATCTGATGGCTGCAGAAATGTGGTTTCTGAGGAAAATGCAAAGAATACCATGGACAGATAGAAAAACGAATGACCAAGTACTACAGGAGACAAATGAAAATCGTAGATTGATTAGAGAAATTAGACGTAGACAGTCAACATTTTTTGGACATATTATGAGAAGAAATGGACTGGAGAACGTAGTGACAACTGGCAAGATCGAAGGGAACAGACCAAGAGGAAAGTACCTGGATGGCTTGGCCACATGGCATGGACGAGACAGGAACACTGAGCTGATCAACGACTCTGGTGATCGAGTGAAATGGCGAGTCATGACCGCCCACGCTTTCCGGCATGGCACATGATTGATTGATTGAGTTTCCTTGATGTGGTCCTAAATAGAGTCATAATGACGAAATTCTTGTAAGATTGCAATGGTTTGGCGCAAGACTCTTAGGATAGCTCCGATAAATAGTACAATAAAAAACACAGTAAAAATGAAGACTGGCTCCATATTTTAAACGTTGCAGGGTGGCCAGATCGCCGTTATCAAAAGACAAGATCCAAAGAACACGCCCATATTTGCCCAGCATCTCTCAGACTGAGTCTCAGTAGACGCCAGGCAAGACAGAGAAGTTTTGCTGATTGTTCCTGCTGAGCACTCATTAGAAAAGTCGCCAGATGGCACAGGGTCACAGCATGGTTAAGGAGTTGCCCTTGGAACAGTTGCATTATGCAGTCAAAAAATTAATAATGTATGAACAGTGTCTACATATTGCCACTTTCCAGTGATTACAAAGAGGAAGTGGTATAACTGTTTACAGATCGTAGGTTAGCCCTTACTTGTTGGTTGCAAAACTTGTGTAAGGAAGTGTATGAGTCTAGAACAATAAGATAATATGTTTTGTTAGAAGAAGAACATTATTCATATCTACATTATTGATATGTGTTTTACATGAAATTATTTGGCATCGTCGTAAATTGAATTACTGGCACTGTTTGGTCAAGTATGTGACCCAGTGTATTCCATTCTTTTTTTCTCCTGTTTTCCCTAGCCAACTGTTAGTCCCTAGTCTAGATACAAGACAGCCGGTTTATTTCGATAAGTCTGGTTTCTTACCCAGACACATCCTGTTTGTGAGAACATGCCAAAAGTTACACTATCACTCGGGATCATTAAGAGGTTGATGTAAGGAGGAACACACACACATATAAGCTTCTCTATCACTACAAGGTGTAATTGTAGGAAATATGCTGCATGTTATCTTTCTTCTGTTTTGTTTGTTACTGATTGTGTAATGTTTTAAGCAATAATTTTATGGTTTCATAATCTGGAGCACATACTTCTTCGTCTGCAAGCGTGGACATGTTATTAGAATAAACCCGACGTGTTTCAGTGCTGCTGTGTGTGGTCATGCTTGCCAACCATTACTCAATCTCAGTATATTGTTTATTATCAGATAGCATCTTACAGCGGCCGCTGTAATGTCTTTGAGGGGATATAGCAAACTTAGTAGTTGAATTTTTAACCAAGTACATAATTGCCGGTCTCCCTGGCCAAAGTCTTGCGAACGCGGTTCGTGAGCCGGGTACCAGGCGTTCGAAGCTCAGCTGCGACCGATTTGTGCAGCAGACCGTGTCGAGTTGTGTTATAACGTGCTGGTATGGGAGCCGGTCGTTCAGAAAGCAATGGCAAACTACTGAAAGTAGTAAAACTTGTCCTGTAAGGGATATGCGAAAAACAGTAACACACGGACGAGCCAAACAGTCAAGAGTAACCAACAATTAGGATTAACTTTGGTCACGTATTATGTAAATTGAACCCTGTGTGAACTTTATCACCTTTGAACCCTGGCTTCAGAGTTCATAAAAAGAAATGTTGACTAGAACTTCAGTTGCAGAGTGGAGGTCTGTCGAGTTGGTTCACTTGAGGTAGGGCAACTACTGTCATCTACAGGCTGACTTTCATCTCGTGCGTACGCAAATTCAACGTTAAGAAGTAAGTACCGTATCTGTGCATTCATTAGGATATGAACATTAAAGTTTTATGGAATAAACTATGAATGTATGTAGATGAAGTATGTAGATGTAGATGGGGTTTGAATAAAAAGAACTTGCAAACAAAAGACAGACAAGAAGGGAGAATAATAGTCTTCTTAAGCCAATCGACGGCGGTAGTAAACGTCATGTGACCAGCCATTTGCGAATAATGTCCATACATTAATAGCAAATGTTTGCTTATAAAGTCTCCCTTTTTGTAAACAATTGGCACTCAATGGGTGATGTGGTCAATAGAGCACATTTCGTCTTTACTTTCCAGAACATTTCATGGCGCTTAGTTTTGGCTGAGTCAACCCGGGAGCAATAGTGGGAACTCAATTACATGATCTACGGGCTAACCATTAGCTATCGTGCGTGCTCTCGACGGCCTGTGCAATTGGAAAACGAAATTTAAGGGGAAACAAATACCTCTTTGTTTACGGGAACATAATATTCATTTTATTGTTCGCAGGGACATAACTCGCCAACGTTTTTCTAAAGAAGCAATTAGTTACATTAATTGTTAAATATTTTAAACAATG
>JACEFZ010014266.1:0-27500 GCA_014155875.1 Cepaea nemoralis
AAAAAACATCCCCTTTTTTATCCGGGGGGGTTTCAATGCCAGGGTTGGCTCCGACCACGAATCTTGGCCTTCATGTCTAGGACAGTTTGGCTTTGGGGAAGATCAATGACAATGGCAACGTCTCTTGGAATTCTGCAGCCACCATAATCTGTGCGTGACCAACACCTTCTTTGACACGAAACCTCAACACAAGGTGTCATGGGGGCACCCCAGATCAAAGAACTGGCACCAACTCGACCTGGTGCTCACTAAACGCAGCAACCCCGCAAGTACGGATGACTCGCAGCTATCATGGTGCTGACTGCGACACCGACCATTCACTCGTCTCCAGCAAGGTGAAGATAAAGCCCAAGAGAATCTACAGAACCGAACAGAAGGAAGACCACGCATTGACACCAGGGGCCCCCCAAAATAAAGAGAAGGTCAACAAATTCATGCAGGCTCTAGCGGATCTCTGCCCGGCCCCACGACGGAGATTCCACCGAGGATGGATCATTTTCGCGACACCCATCACAATACAGCACTATCAACATTTGGCAAGAAGCAAACTAAGTCAACCGACGGTTTGAAGCCACTCTGAAGAATGCTTCCAGTCCTGGAGATAAAGAGACATGCATTCTCGATGTATAAAACACACCTTCAGAAAAAACACTGCAGGCATTGCAAAGGGCCGAAATAGAGTAAAACAGATGGCAAGAAATGTGCGAACATACTGGCTAAGCTCTCTGCTCAAATTCAAATTTGTGCGACACGGGAAATATAAGAGGAATGTATAGGGCATCAACCCAAGCTGTGGGTCCATCAAAAAAAAGTGGCCCCTTTACGACAACTGAGGGGGTAATCAAAAAAGATCGAGCGAAACAAATGGATGCTGGGGAAACATACTCGAGCTATACTCAGTGGATAACACTGTCAGCGAAAAGCCTGGAAGCCATCGATCAACGTCCGCCTCATGCCTTTGGGTAACGAACCTTGCCTCACAGAAACACGAAGCACTAGACTCTCTCAAAACCGGCAAGGCACCTGGGAAAAAATAGATTCCCCTGATTTTAAAATGTAGCAAAAAAACAATCATCCCCGAAATGTATGCAATATACGCTCTGCTGGAGAGAAAAAAACAATACCCAAGATATGAAAGACGCAAACACGTTCCCTTTATAAAAACAAAGGCGACGAAGCGACTGCAACAACTATCGCGGCATTTCCCTTCTCAACATTTCAGGCAAGATTTTTGCCAAGTAATCCTTAAAAATTACACATTCTTGCTAAAGAATCTACCCCAAATCGCAGTGCGGATTTAGACCCAACAGGTCCACCATCGATATTTTTTCTCACTCCGGCAGCTCCAAGAGAATGCAGAAACAGGGGAAAGCCTTTATATATACCTTCATCGACCTCACAAAGGCATTTGCCTCGTGACAGAAGCGGCCTTTTTTAAGGCCTTGAAAGGTTGGATGTCCACCCACCCTTCTTAGTCTCGTGAAATCTTCCACGAAAACGCAGGGGCCCATTTTATTTGAGGCTCAACATCCCAGTCATTCACATCAGCAGCGGAGTAAAGCAGGGATGCGTGCTTGCTCCTACATTTTTTGTATCTTCTTTGCTGTTCTTTTAAGGGAAAGCATTTGGGACTGCCACTAAAGGCATTACCTCCACACAAGATCTATGGCAAACTTTTTAACCCATCAAGACTAAAGGCAAAGACCAAAATAAGACCAAGTGCTAAGAGAACTACTTTTTCAGATGATGCAGCACTGACTACTCATACAGCAAAAGATCCCCAAAAGGCTCATGATCTTTTTGCAGCTGCCTGAAAAGACTTTGGGCTCACCATTAGCCTAAATAAAACAAGGTGATGGAACAAGATGCTGATGCGCCTCCGTCAATCAAAATCTCTAATTTAAATTTAAAAGTCGTCCACGATTTTGTGTATCTGGGATCGACAATATCAGAAATTTTTCTTAGAGCAGAAATCGACAGACCATTGGAAAGGCAGCCACAACATTTTCCAGGCTAGCTAAAAGATTTGGGAGAATAATAACAACAAGCGTAAAAAAGCTCAAGTATAAAAGCTTGTTTTGTTAGCACACTACTATAGGGTCTAAATCCGGGACCCTGTACTCAAGACAGGAAAGGAAGTTGAACCCTTCCACATAAAATTCTGAGACGTATCCGGGGCATAACATGGAAAGACCACATAAAAAACAAACAGGTGCTTGAAAGAGCAATATTCCACAGTGCACACCCTCCTCAACAAGACGCCCCCGGGTGGTTGGGCCACGTATCTCGAATGAAGACGAACGTATTCCCAAAGATCTCCTTTACGGAGAACGCCACAGGAAAGACCAACGGAAGCCCCCAAAATGCGATAAGGGATGTGTGAAAACAAGTATAAAAACCATTGGAATAGATCCGGCACGGGGAGAGAGTTGCAACAGACAGATGCTCCTGGAGAAAGATTACGAAACGGACTGGTGCTCTTTGAGCGCAATCAGACCCAAAAAAACCGAGGAAAAAGGGGCACAGGCTCAAAGAGCAGTCACTTACTGGGGGACTTGCCTCGTCTCCAGATGGGAAACTTGACAGAGATTGTCTTCTCGAATTGGGCTATACAGTCCCAGCGGTGCTGCCAGGGACCTCCCAAGCGGCACAACTCTATAGTCCTTCAGGACTGAAAGAGGCCTACTATTTCCCCGGACTCTGTATTCCCTGTCCTACGTTTACGTGGTCGGGCCCCTTCATCTGCTTTCATCTGGTTGACATCATTGCTTGTTGTGGTATGCTGTTTACTGGGAACCCATTGCATGGCCAAACCATTTTACTTCTGCTTCTAATAAAATTTAGTGCTGCTTTTTCCCCCCCTTTAGTCCTGATTTCCATTTTTGTCTTATCTCTTCTTGATCGTTTAGTATTCTTTCAGGAATCTCATTTCGTTGTTGTGATTTTTTTTTTCTCTTTTTCTGCATTTTTCCCGTTTGGCATTGGTAACATGGTTGGGAGGGGATGTGTGTTGTAAATGCTTTCTTAGTAATTATTGATACATGTTTGTACTTTATATTGGTGCCTTTGTCTAATGGTTGGGTTTTCCTTTATTGCACCTATTTTCGATCTCGTCTTTGATCTGCCATTTGAGATTTTATCTTCCTAACTACTTAAAACCTTTACTTTTTAAAGGGATGTTCGTTTAGGTAAATTTGTAGTTGTTTGTTCTTCTTTGTTATATCATTCCCTCTTTTTTGCTTGTGTAATTTCATGTTATGTTCTCTACACATTTCGTTTAGACTATTCATGTGGTCTTGTAATTGATTCAGCTTCGATTTTGCTTTAGTGTTTGGGTCGTCCGCAAACAGGAGTTCTCTAATGGTTATATTTGCAGATGGTTCTTCTTCTGTGTTCTCGTCATGGGGTATTCTTGCTGTCTCTGTTTGGGCTGGTTTCTTTACACTTTTCTATGCATTTTATCTCATCTATTCTCATTGACAATCACATTCTCCCCAAAATACATTTTACTTCTTTAAAATAACTTAATAACAAAAACTTTAAACAGTTGGTGGCTATTAAACTTTTTCCATCGCCTGCTCAGGTTCAGGGCCGTCCACTTCCTAGCAGGGTCTCGGCTCGAGTTCCCGTCTTCTAGAGTCGGAAGCCTGCCCCTCGTTCCGGGCGTCACACGAACTGGCGTTTGTGCACAAGCCATTCACCGCCCCCGAAAAAAAACAATATAAAGAAAGAAAAAGAAATAAGTGGGATTTGACATAAACCACAAAAAATTTTTACTTACACAAGTTTGTTTATTCATTTGTTTATAATTTAATTAACCATAAACTTGTGCCCCTCTCTGTTTTCAGACATCAAAACCTGGAACAACTCTAAAATGTACATAAACTTATGAATAATCATGTTTATGGTATAAGATATACGTTTATAATTATCAACCAAATCCAACATCAGACCTCCAGAAGCTATTCTGTCATACTTCAATCTGTCATGTAGATGTCATGTCAATCCTTCCTTTATATCCTAAGTCTCCGAAGAGATCATTGTCTGCTCTTCTCCATCCCAGTTTTCCCACTTTTCTGTTTGTATATTATTTCAGTATGCTTGATATGTGATTTCTCAATCATGTGTGGTAGTTTACCTATAATCATAACTGTAATTTACATGCACATAATCATGAAGTATACATGTTCGCTCAGTTGTAAATTAGCGAATCTTATTAATGCATCAAAACTTACAAAACTAACACAACATAACTGTGTAGTATTATCAATACAAATTAATTCTAAGATTCGAAAATGGTTTTACACTGATCATTGGTATAGCTTGTTTCGCAATCTGGAAACTCCCGCTTTCATTCCGTTGTCTACATATATATTCAGGATCAGGTAATATCATGTCCGTACAATAATCAACATGAGAAGAGTTGAGTTTAGCTAAGAACTGACGTCACTGCATTCAGGACATTCCCATACGCGCTCCGTCCTCTCGTTCAACAGCCAACGAAGAGTCACACAACTGATCGTTCCCATAGCTATCTGATTGAAAGTTCTCCCGGTCTTCCTTCTCAGTTTGAGATTCTTCCAGAACCTCTACCAATCCCCCGCAATCTCATCCTTTCCACATACTGGTTCTCAATCTGTTCCTCCACCTTCTCCACCTGTTTCCACAGGTGCAGGACCACCTCTCCCTTGTCCATAAGTAATCGACTACCAAGAGGTGCATTCCCTGCCAGCCTGACATGTATCAGAAACATGTGTATATCTCTGTTCTTGTCTTCTGCATGCACTGTCAAACATTTTTGTTTCTCTGTTCTTGTCTTTTGCAATTCTGTTCCAGGATTATATCTGATCTTTGACACTACAATTAAATAAAACAAAATAAAATTAATACACTCTAACATGTTTTTGACCTAATTAGGGATGACAAATCTTTGGCGACTGTAACCGCTGCTGATACAGCCGATCTGCCTAAACACAACAAAGGTATTCTGTGTAAGCCTAGTCGCAAATGTTAGTTGACACAACAGATTTTTTGTTTTCACTATACATATGGTAAGTGCAATAACACTGTCACTTATAGTATTTCTGTCTATTTCTAATCAAATTTCACATGAAACAGACCAACGACGGGAGATACACATTCTCACTCTCAAATTTCGAATTCGTGTTGTACTCAGTACTGTTCTTGCGTGTTTTACGGTCTGTGCTCGAGAATGTAAACATCTTGTAAACGTTGCTGACACTGTCCTACGGTCTGTGCTCGAGAATGTAAACATCTTTTAAACGTTGCTCACACTGTCCTGCGGTCTGTGCTCGAGAATGTAAACATCTTGTAAACGTTGCTCACACTGTCCTACGGTCTGTGCTCGAGATTGTAAACATCCTGTAAACGTTGCTGAGACTGTCCTACGGTCTCTTTGTTTATCTTTCTGTTGACGCCGCCAGTGTCCACAAATGTTTCAATGACAACAGTGGCAACTGTCAATGCAAGTTTCCGAAGACAGCAATCAAACAGGAGATTATCAATGATAGCGTCTCTGTGTACTGATACTATATTACTACTCACCCTGGTGTCAGTACATCCATGTATGTAAGTATGTTAGCTGACCACACATCCATGTATGTAAGTATGTTAGCTGACCACACATCCATGTATGTAAGTATGTTAGCTGATCACACATCCATGTATGTAAGTATGTTAGCTGACCACACATCCATGTATGTAAGTATGTTAGCTGATCACACATCCATGTATGTAAGTATGTTAGCTGACCACACATCCATGTATGTATGTAAGTTAACTGACCACACATCCATGTATGTAAGTATGTTAGCTGACCACACATCCATGTATGTATGTAAGTTAACTGACCACACATCTATATATATATATATCTATATATAATTTCCTTCCTGGCGTCCAGCCTGGAGAGAGCCAACAAGGAGCTGCTGGACAGTCTCCAGAAGAAAGAGCTGGAGTACGCCGCCGTGCAGGAGCAGGTTCGTAAGGTCAACCAGAAGCTGGCCACAGTCCGGGAGAGTCACAGCACAGAAATGGGTGCGTATATCACATATAGACTAAACACTCACACCCGAACAGCACAGAAATGGGTGCGTATATCACACTTAATCTCTACACCCACACAGCACAACATCTTAGAACATAGTGTAAACACCCACACTCAGACAGCACCGAAATGGGTACGTATATCACACATAGTCTAAATACCCATACTCGCACAGCACAGAAATGGGTGCGTATATCATATATAGACTAAATACTCACACCCGCACAGCACATAAATGGGTGCGTATATCACATATAGACTAAACACCCACACCCGAACAGTACATAAATGGGTGTGTATATCACATATAGACTAAACACCCACACCCGAACAGCACATAAATGGGTGCTTATTTCACACATAGTCTAAATACCCATACTCGCACAGCACAGAAATGGGTGCTTATATAAAACATAGCAAACCCACATAGCACATAAATGGGTGTATATATCACATATAGTCTAAACACCCACACCGGCACACCATAGAAATGGGTGCGTATATCACATATAGTCTCTAAACCCACACAACACAACACAAAATAGGTACGTATATCACATGTAGTCTAAACACCCACACCCGCACAGCACAGAAATGGATGCGCATATCTGTTCTGTTGTTTGTCCATTAAGAATGATGATGACAGTTCATTTCATCCAGTGGGGTTGAAAGTATGGAACCGTGAGTTCTAAGATGACTGATAAGGCCTATTTTGGCTCGAAATGTTCTTTGACAATGAGGGCAAAGAATGCTTGACGTTCCAGGAGGAGGATCTCCTGCAGCGGTTTTTCCGTTTAACCTTTTCTTCACAGCTCTTGCAGTACTTGTTGCTTCACAACTGACTGCACCCTTATGTAATGATGTACGCCACGAATTAAGGTCTTTAGCAGCAGTCTCCCAGACGCCAAGATAAATTCCAAAATCTTTCAGTGAGATTTTCAGTGTGTCTTTAAAGCGTTTCCTCTGGCCGCCTTGGGAGCGTTTACCACAACGCAGCTAGGGAGCCTGTGGTCTGGCATACGAGTTAGGTGACAGCCCAGCGAATCTGATTTTTCATTAGTAGAGTGTGGATACTTGGCATGGACGCTCTTTCTAGAACTTCAGTGCCTAGGATCTTGTTTTCCCATTTAATCTTTAATAGCCTCCTAAGGCAGACTGTGTGGAAGTGATTTAATTTCCTAGCATGTTGCTGATAAGCAGTTTATTTGTCACAAGCATATAGCAGTGTGGATAATACAACTGCTTTATAGACTTTCAGCTTTGTTTGCAGGCTTATTCCATTTCTGTCTCATATATTGTTGTACAGTCTGCCAAAGGCCGCGCTGGCCTTGGAGATTCTTGTATTCACTTCATCATCAATTGTGGCAGCTTGTGACACAGTGCTGCCAAGATAGGTGAATTTGTCCACAACACTTAGACTATGACCGTTCACCTTGATATTCGGCACGGTGTGATTATTCCCTGGAGTTGACTAGTACATAATGCGTATATCACATGTTGTCTAAACACCCACACCCTCACAGCACAGAAATGGGTGCGTATATCACACATAGTCTCTACACCCACACAGCACAGCACAGAAATGGGTGCGTATATCACACATAGTCTCAACAGTCATACAGCACAGAAATGGGTGCGTATATCACACATAGTCTCAACAGTCATACAGCACAGAAATGGGGGGGGGGGGGGGTAATATCACTATATCACACACGATTCTCTACTTCCACACAGCACAGCACAGAAATGGGTGCGTATATCGCACATAGTCTCAACACCAACACATCACATAAATTGGTATCTATATCACACATAGTCTCAACACCCACACAGCACAGAAATGGGTGCGTGTAATACACATAGTCTCAACACACACACAGCACGGAAACGGGTGTTTATATCACACATAGTCTCAACACCTACAAAGCGCAGAAATGGGTGCACATAACACACATAGTCTCAACACTCACACACGAACATCACACACAGTTTTGTCTCAACACCCACACACGAACATCACACACAGTGTTGTCTCAATACTCATCACTCAAGCATCACACCTAGTGGTGTCTCAACGCTCATACAAACACCAACGCCAACCAAACAACGATAGTGGTGTCTCAACACCCAAACACGAACACCGCACATAGTGGTGTCTCAACACCCAAACACGAACACCGCATGTAGTGGTGTCTCAACACCCATACTCAAATATCACACATAGTGGTGTCTCCACACTCACACATAGACAGTTGTCCTTCTCCTATAAATGAGCTGTCAGATGACTGATGACCACTTGTTCATGTTCCAGCCCGGTTCCACCGCGAGCTGGCCAGGGGCAACCTGTCGGGGCCAGTCAACCTGCAGGTGGAGGAGCTGGAGACCACCGTGGCCGACCTGGAGCAGCGCATCCACCTGATGGAGAACCTGGGAGAGACGCTGGCCTCCTCCATGGAGAGTGCTGCGGTAGGTGTGTCTGTGTGACGCTGTCTCTGTGTGACGGTGTGTCTCTGTGACGGTGTGTCTGTGTGATGGTGTGTCTCTGTGACGGTGTGTCTGTGTGACGGTGTGTCTGTGTGACGGTGTGTCTGTGTGACGGTGTGTCTCTGTGACGGTGTGTCTGTGTGACGGTGTGTCTGTGTGACGGTGTGTCTCTGTGACGGTGTGTCTGTGTGACGGTGTGTCTCTGTGACGGTGTGTCTCTGTGATGGTGTGTCTCTGTGACGGTGTGTCTGTGTGACGGTGTGTCTGTGTGACGGTGTGTCTGTGTGACGGTGTGTTTGTGTGACGGTGTGTTTGTGTGACGGTGTGTCTGTGTAACGGTGTGTCTCTGTGACGGTGTGTCTGTGTAGTTGTGTTTTTGTGACGATGTGACGCTATGATGGTGTTATGGTGTCTCTGTGACAGTGTGTCTCTGTGATAGTGTCTCAATATGGTGTCTCTGTGTCGGTGTGTCTCTGTAGCTGTGTCCTTGTGACGGTGTGATTCTGTGATAATGTTACTATAATATTGTCTCTGTGATGGTGTCTCTGTGTGACGGTGAGTCTCTATGACGGTGTCTTTGTAGCTGTGTCTTTGTGATTGTGTGACTCTGTGATGGTGTCTCAATATGGTGTCTCTGTGACGGTTTGTCTATGTGATGGTAAATCTCTCACGTGTCTCCAACCATGACGTGTGTATTGACATGTCTCTAACTATGATGTGTGTATTGACGGGTCTCTAGCCATGACGTGTGTATTGACATGTCTCTAACTATGATGTGTGTCTTGACGTGTCTTTAACCATGATGTATGTATTGGCATGTCTCTAATCCTGATGTATGTATTGACATGTCTCTAACTATGATGTATGTATTGACATGTCTCTAACTATGATGTGTGTATTGACATGTCTCTAACTATGATGTGTGTATTGACATGTCTCTAACTATGATGTGTGTATTGACATGTCTCTAACTATGATGTGTGTATTGACATGTCTCTAACTATGATGTGTGTATTGACTGTCTCTAACTATGATGTGTGTATTGACATGTCCTCTAACTATGATGTGTGTATTGACTGTCTCTAACTATGATGTGTGTATTGACATGTCTCTAACTATGATGTGTGTATTGACAGGTCTCTAACTATGATGTGTGTATTGACATGTCTCTAACTATGGTGTGTGTATTGACATGTCTCTAACTATGATGTGTTTATTGACATGTCCTCTAACTATGTGACGTGTGTATTGACATGTCTCTAACTAGGATGTGTTGTATATTTGACATGTCTCTAACTATGACTGTGTGTATTGACATGTCTCTAACTATGATGGTGTATTGACATGTCTCTAACTATGATGTGTGTATGACATTGTCTCTAACTATGATTGTGTGATTGACATGTCTCTAACTATGACGTGTGTATTGACATGTCTCTAACTATGATGTGTGTATTGACATGTCTCTAACTATGATGTGTGTATTGACATGTCTCTGACTATGATGTGTGTATTGACATGTCTCTAACTATGATGTGTGTATTGACATGTCCTCTAACTATGATATGTGCATTGACGATGTCTCTAACTATGATGTGTGTATTGACGGTCTCTACTAGATGTGTGTATTGACATGTCTCTAAATATTTATGTGTGTATTGACGGGTCTCTAACCATGATGTGTGTATTGACATGTCTCTAACTATGATGTGTGTATTGACATGTCTCTAACTATGATGTGTGTATTGACATGTCTCTAACTATGTGTGTGTATTGACGGGTCTCTAACTAGTATGTGTGTATTGACTGTCTCTAACCATGATGTGTGTATTGACATGTCTCTACCTATGATGTGTGTATTGACATGTCTCTAACTATGGTGTGTGTATTGACATGTCTCTAACTATGATGTGTGTAATGACATGTCTCTAACTATGATTGTGTTATTGACATGTCTCTAACTATGGTGTGTGTATTGACATGTCTCTAACTATGAATGTGTGTATTGACATGTCTCTAACGATGATGTGTGTATTGACGGAGTCCTCTAACTATGATGTGTGTATTGACGGGTCTCTAACTAGGATGTGTGTATTGACATGTCTCTAACTATGATGTGTGTATTGACGGGTCTCTAACTAGGATGTGTGTATTGACATGTCTCTAAATATTATGTGTGTATTGACGGGTCTCTAACCATGATGTGTGTATTGACATGTCTCTAACTATGATGTGTGTATTGACATGTCTCTAACTATGATGTGTGTATTGACATGTCTCTAACTATGATGTGTGTATTGACGGGTCTCTAACTATGATGTGTGTATTGACGGGTCTCTAACCATGATGTGTGTATTGACATGTCTCTAACTATGATGTGTGTATTGACATGTCTCTAACTATGGTGTGTGTATTGACATGTCTCTAACTATGATGTGTGTAATGACATGTCTCTAACTATGATGTGTGTATTGACATGTCTCTAACTATGGTGTGTGTATTGACATGTCTCTAACTATGATGTGTGTATTGACATGTCTCTAACTATGATGTGTGTATTGACGGGTCTTAACTAGGGTGTGTGTATTGACATGTCTCTAACTAGGGTGTGTGTATTGACATGTCTCTAACTATGATGTGTGTATTGACGGGTCTTTAGCCATGACTTGTGTATTGACATGTCTCTAACTATGATGTGTGTTTGACGTGTTTTTAAACCCATGATGTTGTATTGAATGTCTCTAATTGATGTATGTATTGACATGTCTCAACTATGATGTGTGTATTGACATGTCTCTAACTAGACTGTGTATTGACATGTCTCTAACTAGGATGTGTGTATTGACATGTCTCTAACTAGGGTGTGTGTTTTGAATGTCTCTAACTATGATGTGTGTATTGACATGTCTCTAACTATGGTGTGGTATGACATGTCTCTAACTATGAGTGTGTATTGACATGTCTCTAACTATGATGTGTGTTTTGACATGTCTCTAACTATGATGTGTGTATTGACGGGTCTAACTATGATGTGTGTTTGACATGTCTCTAACTATGACGTGTGTATTGACATGTCTCTAACTATGATGTGTGTATTGACATGTCCTCTAAACTATGACGTGTGTGTGACGGGTCTCCTAAACTATGATTGTGTATTGACCATGTCTCTAAAATGATGTGTGTATTGACATGTCTCTAATATGACGTGTGTATTGACATGTCTCTAACTAGTGAGTGTGTATTGATATGTCTCTAACTATGACTGTGTGTATTGACATGTCTCTAACTAGGATGTGTGTATTGATATGTCCTCTAACTATGATGTGTGTATTGATAATGTCTCTAACTATGATGTGTGTATTGTAAATGTCTCTAACTATGACGTGTGTATGACATGTCTCTAACTATGATGTGTGTATTGACATGTCTCTAACTATGTGTGTGTATTGACATGTCCTCTAACTATGTGTGTGGTATTGACATGTCTCTAACTATGATGTGTGTATTGACATGTCTCTACTATGATGTGGTTATTGACTGTCTCTAACTATGGTGTGTGGTATTGACATGTCTCTAACTATGCCGTGTGTATTGACATGTCTCTAACTATGATGTGTTGTATTGACATGTCTCTAACTATGATGTGTGTATTGAAGGGTCTCTAACTATGATGTGTGTATTGACATGTCTCTAACTATGACGTGTGTATTGACTGTCTCTAACTATGATGTGTGTATTGGACATGTCTCTAACTATGACGTGTGTATTGACATGTCTCTAATATGATGTGTGTATTGACATGTCTCTAACTATGATAGTGGTGTATTGACAAGTCTCTAACTATGACGTGTGTATTGACATGTCTCTAACTATGATGTGTGTATTGACATGTCTCTAACTATGACGTGTGTATTGACATGTCTCTAACTATGATGTGTGTATTGACATGTCTCTAACTATGATGTGTGTATTGACATGTCTCTAACTATGATGTGTGTATTGACATGTCTCTAACTATGATGTGTGTATTGACATGTCTCTAACTATGATGTGTGTATTGACAGGTCTCTAACTATGATGTGTGTATTGACATGTCTCTAACTATGATGTGTGTATTGACATGTCTCTAACTATGATGTGTGTATTGACTGGTCTCTAACTATGATGTGTGTATTGACAGTGTCTCTAACTATGATGTGTGTATTGACATGTCTCTAACTATGATGTGTGTATTGACGGGTCTCTAACTATGATGTGTGTATTGACATGTCTCTAACTATGATGTGTGTATTGACGGGTCTCTAACTATGATGTGTGTATTGACATGTCTCTAACTATGATGTGTGTATTGACATGTCTCTAACTATGATGTGTGTATTGACATGTCTCTAACTATGATGTGTGTATTGACATGTCTCTAACTATGATGTGTGTATTGACATGTCTCTAACTATGATGTGTGTATTGACATGTCTCTAACTATGATGTGTGTATTGACATGTCTCTAACTATGATGTGTGTATTGACATGTCTCTAACTATGATGTGTGTATTGACATGTCTCTAACTATGATGTGTGTATTGACATGTCTCTAACTATGATGTGTGTATTGACATGTCTCTAACTATGATGTGTGTATTGACGGGTCTCTAACTATGATGTGTGTATTGACATGTCTCTAACTATGATGTGTGTATTGACATGTCTCTAACTATGATGTGTGTATTGATATGCCTCTAACTATGATGTGTGTATTGATATGCCTCTAACTATGATGTGTGTATTGACATGTCTCTTAAACCTATGATGTGTGTATTGACATGTCTCTAACCTATGATGTGTGTATTGACATGTCTCTAACTATGATGTGTGTATTGACATGTCTCTAACTATGATGTGTGTATTGACATGTCTTTAACCATGATGTGTGTATTGATATGTCTCTAACTATGATGTGTGTATTGACATGTCTCTAACTATGATGTGTGTATTGACATGTCTCTAACTATGATGTGTGTATTGACATGTCTCTAACTATGATGTGTGTATTGACATGTCTTTAACCATGATGTGTGTATTGACATGTCTCTAACTATGATGTGTGTATTGATATGTCTCTAACTATGATGTGTGTATTGACATGTCTCTAATTATGATGTGTGTATTGATATGTCTCTAACTATGATGTGTGTATTGACATGTATGTAAATATGACGTTTGTACTGACGTGTCTCTAACTATGACGTATAGATTGGCAAGTGGCAGAGCATCGAGGGCGAGGAGACTGTCCACACACAGCTGGTGGAGCTTGTCGACCAGATGAGAGAGATGCTGGTTCAAGCCTCACAATCAGGTCTGTCTGTGTGTGCAGCCAGTCCATCTAGGTCAAGTCACTCTGTGTGTGTAGCCAGTTGATCTAGTTTTTCTATGTGTGTTTGTGTGTGTAGCCAGTTGATCTAGGTTCTCTGTGTGTGTTTGTGTGTGTAGCCAGTTGATCTAGGTTCTCTGTGTGTGTTTGTAGCCAGTTGATTGAGGTTGTTTGTGTGTAGCCACTTGCTCTAGGTTCTCTGTGTGTGAGTGTGAGTGTAGCCAGTTGATATAGGTCATCTCTCTCTCTCTCTTTGTATGTAGCCAGTTGTTCTAGATTATCTCTCCGTATGTGTAGCCAGTTGATCTAGGCTCTCTCTCTCTCTCTCTCTCTCTCTCTCTCTCTCTCTCTCTCTCTCTCTCTCTCGCACATCCTCTACCCAACCACACATCCTCCATCCAACCACACATCCTCCATCCACCCATTCCCCCAGCCACACATCCCTTAATCACACACCCCTACCCATATACACACACAGTTTTTGGGTGGGGATGTGTGTTTATCTAGGTGGTTGTGGGTGAGTGGGTGGAGGAGGTTATGTTGGTGGATGATTGATGGTGGGTTATGGGATGGGTGGGGGTATATGTGTGGGTGGGGAGATAGGGGTGGGTGGCAGATGTGTGCAGGTGGGGGTGGTTGGGGGGTTTTGGGGGTGTGTGTGTGGGTGAGGGATGTGTATGGGTGTTTTATGTTTGGGAGGATGGGTGGGGGGGTGTGTGGGGTGAGAGATGTGCGGGTGAATGTGTGTGGGGGATGTGTGTGGGTTGGGGGAGGGTGCGTGATGGGTGTGGGTGATGGATTTGGAGATGTGTGTGTGGGTGGGGGATATGTCTGGCTGGGTGGGGGTGTGTGTGGCTGGATGGAGGATGTATGTGTGGGTAGTGAGGGTGATTGTAGTTGGGGGATGTGTGGATGGGTAAGAGATGTGTGGATAGATGTGTGTGTGGGTGAGGGATGTGTCTTTGGGATGTGTGTGGGTGTGGTATTGTGTGGGAGGGGAGCTGGGTGTGGATAAATGATGTTTGTGTGGGTGGGTGCAGGTGTGGTTGGGTTTGTGGGTGGGTGAAGGATGTGTGTGAGGGTGGGGGATGGGTGGTTAGGATGTGTGAGTGTGGGTGGGTAGATAGGAGATGTATGTGTTGATGAGTGGTTAAGGGATGTGTGGGTGTTAGTGGTTGAGGGATAAGTACGTGTGTCTAGGGATGTGTGAGGGGATTAATGTATGGGTTGTGTGTGCGTGGATGGGAGGTGTGTGTTTGTGAATGGGGAATGTGTTGGTGGGTGGGGATGTGTGTGACGGATGTTTGTATGGGTGGGGAGTTTGTGCGTGGGTGGGGATGTGTGTGTATATGGGTAGGGGTGTGTGGTTAAGGGATGTGTGGCTGGGGGAATGGGTGGATGGAGTATGTGTGGTTGGATGGAGGATGTGTGGTTGGGTAGAGGATGTGTGGGTGGGTGATTGTATATGAGTAAGGGTGTGTGGTTAAGGGATGTTGGTTGGGGGATGGGTGGGTAGAGGATATGTGGGTGGTGAGTGTGTGCAGGTTAGGAGATGGTGGGGGATGTTTGCAGGTGTGGGCTCGGAATCTGTGAGTGGGCTGGGGGAGATTGGAGATTATGTGAGTGAGTGCGGAATTTGTGTGTGGGTAGGTGCGGAATATGTGAGTTGACGGGGAGATGTGTGTGTGTTTGAGGAATATGTGTTTGGTTGAGTGGTTGGAGGTGTGTGGGTGGAGGAGGATATTGGATGAGTGATTGTTGGTGGGAAATGGGACGGGTAGAGGATATGTGAGTGGGTGGGGAGATGTGTGTAGGTGGGGGATGTGTGGGTTATTGAATGTATGTGTGCTATGGGGTGTGGGTGGATGGGATGTGTGGTGGGTGAGAGGTGTGTGTGGGCGGGGAGATATGTAGGTGTAGGGATGTGGTGGATGGGTGGGGGAATGTATTGTATGTGTGTGTGGTTGGGTGGGGAGTTGGAGTGAATGGGGGTTGTGGGTGGGTGGTGGATGTGTCTCATAACATAGTAATATGCATTGTTTATGTTTACAAAATTCACGTGACAATGTTTTTTTCCTATGCACTGTTGATGAAAGAAAGATGAGTGATTGGAAGGGCCGAATGTAAGACGGGCCTGCGTGCCCAATTTGTTACCCTTTGAAAATAAAGTCTGTTAGAGGATATGTGAGTGGGTGGGGAGATGTGTGTAGGTGGGGGATGTGTGGGTTATTGAATGTATGTGTGCTTGGGGTGTGGGTGGATGGGATGTGTGGTGGGTGAGAGGTGTGTGTGGGCGGGGAGATATGTAGGTGTAGGGATGTGGTGGATGGGTGGGGGAATGTATTGTATGTGTGTGTGGTTGGGTGGGGGAGTTGGAGTGAATGGGGGTGTGGGTGGGTGGTGGATGTGTCTCATAACATAGTAATATGCATTGTTTATGTTTACAAAATTCACGTGACAATGTTTTTTTCCTATGCACTGTTGATGAAAGAAAGATGAGTGATTGGAAGGGCTGAATGTAAGACGGGCCTGCGTGCCCAATTTGTTACCCTTTGAAAATAAAGGTCTGTTCGTTTTGTTCGTTCGCTCTCGCGTCGACCTCACTCTCTCGCATGAGTCCAGTGGCAGGAACATATATAAACTGGCTACAGAGAGAGAGAGAGAGAGAGAGAGAGAGAGAGAGAGAGAGAGAGAGAGAGAGAGAGAGAGAGAGAGAGAGAGAGAGAGAGAGAGAACGAACGAACGAACGAACGAACAGACTTTATTTTCAAAGGGTAACAAATTGGGCACGCAGGCCCGTCTTACATTCGGCCCTTCCATTCACTCATCTTTCTTTCATCAACAGTGCATAGGAAAAAACATTGTCACATGAATTTTGTAAACATAAACAATGCATATTACTATGTTATGAGACACATCCACCACCCACCCACACATCCCCCATTCACTTTAACTCCCCCACCCAACCACACACATAACCCCCACACACATACATTCCCCCACCCATCCACCACATCCCTACACCTACACATCTCCCCACCCACACACACCTCTCACCCACCACACATCCCATCCACCCACACCCCAAGCACACATACATTCAATAACCCACACATCCCCCACCGACACACATCTCCCCACCCACTCACATATCCTCTACCCGTCCCATTACCCACCAACAATCACTCACCCACATATCCTCCTCCACCCACACACCTCCACCCACCCAGCCAAACACACATTCCAAAGCCACACACACATCTCCACGTCAACTCACATATTCCGCAAAAGAGAGAGCCTATATAAACTGGCTACACACAGAGAGAGAACCTAAATACACTGGCTACACAGAGAGAGACAGAACATATATAAACTGGCTCTACACACACACACACACACACACACACACACACACACACACACACACACAAGCACACACACACACACAGAACCTATGTCAACTGGTACACACATATAGAACCTAGATAAACTGGCTACACACACACACACACACACACACACACACACACACACACACACAGAGAGAACCTAGTTCAACTGGCTACACACATACAACAGAGAACCTAGATCAACTTGTGTGGTTGGGTGGGGGAGTTGGAGTGAATGGGGGATGTGTGGGTGGGTGGTGGATGTGTCTCATAACATAGTAATATGCATTGTTTATGTTTACAAAATTCATGTGACAATGTTTTTTCCTATGCTATGTGTGTGTGTGTGTGTGTGTGTGTGTGTGTGTGTGTGTGTGTGTGTGTGCGTGCGTGCGTGCGTGCGTGTGTGTGTGTGTGTGTGTGTGGAGCCAGTTGATCTGGGTTCTTGTGAGGTTATAAAATAAATAAAGGGTTATATGACTTGGTTTGCTAGGGGTATCCCGGATGGGATGGGTTCTCCTTCCCAATCAGCCTTCTTAAGGAAATCTAGAAATGACTCCGATCCCCCAAGTGAGGAATTAGACAGAAAATTCAAAACAATGTTTTCCCGTAGTGAATTTGAATAACGAAGACACAAACAATAGATTGCACGATTTATTGCCTGGCATATTTCGCTGCATCTCGTCAGGTACATACTGCAGAAATCACACAACTTACGTGAAATTAACTAGATAAATCCTTCAAGTTGAAATAACTGTTAACTGATAACTGATAACTAACTGAATGTCACTTATCTACCACGGTAATTTTAAGCTGACTAACATGTCTTTCTGTTTACACAATTCTGGCTTGCGTTGATAGATCATAATTGCTTCTGCAAATTTTAACAAGCGAGTATTTTGTGTGTTAAACAACACGCGAAAGGCAGTGTTTCTGTCCACAACATGGCCACTGTCGACGATGTGCCTACCTATTGAAGACGCCGGGAGCTTCAGGTGTGTCGGCTCCACGAGGCTAGCATCTCTTGTGTGTTGTATCTTGTTGACCCATTGAGGTATGTGTTCTAACACCCGTTTGTTAAGCTGTCTCTCAGTTCTACCAATGTAAACGGCCTGGCATCTACATGTGAATTGGTAAATACAATTGTTTGTGGCGTACAGAGGAACAGGCTCTTTGACTGCTGGTGTAGGAATCGGTACTGTTTTAAATCTAATGACTGGAGTTGCCGCACAGAATGTAGACGTTGCATTACGTCATCCCCTCGAAAGGTTAGCTGGATGAATACCTTGAGTTTAGGGACTGTAGTTACGTCTGCTTTGGGTTTGGGCTGTTGGCAGTGGCGCTTTATAAATCCTGTGGAGTACCATTCAGGTTTAAGACATTCTTCAGAGTTTCAAATTCCTCTGTCAGTGTGTCCTGGGTGCATATCTTTCTAGCACGGTCAAACAAGGTCCGTACTAAGCCCCGTTTGTACTGGACAGGTGTGAAGCTTTGAAAATTTAGGTATTGGCCAGTCCATGTTCCTTTGCGATACACCGATCTTTGAATTGTGCCGTCTGCTCTACGTCTCATTAGAATATCTAGGAACGGCAACGCTTCGTTGTGTTCGTGTTCCATAGATAGAGAGATGTTTTTATGCGTCTTGTTCATTGTGACCTGAAACGATGTTGGTTGTAGCTCGTCTGTGGTGATAATTAGTATATCGTCCACATAACGACGGTAAAAGGCCAAGTTATTGATGTCAAGATGTTGAGGCCAAGTTGTTTAACACACAAAATACTCGCTTGTTATAATTTGCAGAAGCAATTATGATCTATCAACGCAAGCCAGAATTGTGCAAACAGAAAGACATGTTAGTCAGCTTAAAATTACCCTGGTAGATAAGTGACATTACTGTGCGAATATGTGTATATTTCAACTTGAAGGATTTATCTAGTTAATTCACGTAAGTTGTGTGATTTCTGCAGTATGTACCTGACGAGATGCAGCGAAATATGCCAGGCAATAAATCGTGCAATCTATTGTTTGTGTCTTCGTTATTCAAAGACAGAAAATTGTTTAAGTTCCACACTAATTATACGAAGAAAGAGCCTCCTATAGAAGGTACAGAGATCCTGGAAATTTTACCACAGACAACAGAGGAATCTGCTCACTTTTATGGCTTACCTGTGTTATTTACTTGTGTTGTTAACATGCGTTGTTCACTTATGGTGTTGACCTGTGTTGTTGACTTATGTTGTTGACTTGTGTTGTTCACTTATGGTGTTGACCTGTGTTGTTGACTTATGTTGTTGACCTGTGTTGTTGACTTGTGTTGTTGACTTATGGTGTTGACCTGTGTTGTTGACCTGTGTTGTTGACTTGTGTTGTTGACCTGTGTTGTTGACTTGTGTTGTTTACTTGTGTTGTTGACCTGTATTGTTGACATGTGTTGTTGATTTGTGTAGTTGACTTGTGTGGTTTACTTGTGTTGTTGACTTGTGTAGTTTACTTGTGTAGTTGACTTGTAATGTTGACGTGAATTGTTGACTGTTGTTGTTTTCTAGAGGAACAGACTCAGAAGACTATGGCGCTGTGCAACTTTGAGACTCTCTACACTCAGGCCATGAAGCTGCAAGTGCAGGTAGTGTAAACCACTTGCCATCTCCCACTGACATCTCCCACTGACATCTCCCACTGACATCTCCCACTGCCATCTCCCACTGCCATCTCCCACTACCATCTCCCACTGCCATCTCCCACTGCCATCTCCCACTGCCATCTCCCACTGACCTCTCCCACTGACATCTTCCACTGACATCTCTCACTGCCATATCCCACTGACATCTCCCACTGCCATCTCCCACTGCCATCTCCCACTGACATCTCCCACTGACATCTCCCACTGCCATCTCCCACTGACATCTCCCACTGACATCTCCCACTGCCATCTCCCACTGACATCTCCCACTGCCACCTCCCACTGACATCTCCCACTGACATCTCCCACTGCCATCTCCCACTGACATCTCCCACTGCCATCTCCAACTTGCCAGCTCCCACTGAAATCTCCAACTGCCATCTCCCATGCCATCTCTCTCTCTGCCATTTCCCACTGCCATCTACCAGTGGCATCTCCTAATGCCAACTCACACTAATATCTACCACTGCCATCTCCCACTGCCATCTCTCATTGCCCTGTCCCGCTGCCATCTCCCACTAATATCTACCACTGCCATCAACCACTGCCATCTCCTACTGCCATCTCCCACTGCCATCTCCCACTAATATCTACCACTGCCATCTCCCACTAATATCTACCACTGCCATCTTCCACTGCCATCTCTCATTGCCCTCTCCCACTGCCATCTCCCACTAATATCTACCACTGTCATCTCCCACTAATATCTACCACTGCCATCTCCCACTAATATCTTCCACTGCCATCTCCAACTGCCATCTCCCATGCCATCTCTCACTGCCATTTCCCACTGCCATCTACCAGTGGCATCTCCCAATGCCAACTCACACTAATATCTACCACTGCTATCTACCACTGCCATCTCTCATTGCCCTCTCCCACTGCCATCTCCCACTAATATCTACCACTGCCATCTCCCACTGCCATCTCCTACTGCCATCTCCCACTGCCATCTCCCACTGCCATCTCCCACTAATATCTACCACTGCCATCTCCTACTGCCATCTCCCACTGCCATCTCCCACTAATATCTACCACTGCCATCTCCCACTGCCATCTCTCATTGCCCTCTCCCACTGCCATCTCCCACTAATATCTAACACTGCCATCTCCCACTAATATCTACCACTGCCATCTACCAGTGCCATCTCCCATTGCCATCTCCCAATGCCATCTCCCAATGCCATCTCCCAGTGCCATCTCTCAATGCCAACTCCCATTAATATTTTAATCAGTTGATCTAGTTTCTCTTTGGCTGAAGGCCAAACTGGTAGATTTAGAACACCAGTATCGCACAACCCCCTCTAAACAGACATGTCAGCTGACCAACGAACACCTTACTGCTTTAAAAGCGTTAAAGGCCAACAAAACTCTTGTAATATTGAAACCTGACAAAGGGAGTGGTGCAGTACTGATGGACATGTCAGACTACCAGAGAAAAATGGAAGAAATATTATCAGATGAATCTAAATTCAGGGTACATCAAAAAGTCAACAAGTAGAAGACCTGGATGCAAAAATGAGGAAAGAGATCCAGTCACTTGTGAATGCGGGACTCATCAGTGAGGCCACTGCAAAAACGCTCACACCGCGTGGCACTCAAACTCCTCAGATGTACGGTCTACCCAAGCTTCACAAGCCCGGCATCCCACTAAGACCGATCCTGTCCATGTTAACTCTGCACAACACCGAATGGCGAGATGGCTAGCTGAAATTTTAAAGCCAGTACAACAGTCCTTCGATCCAAGAACACTCAGAGATACATTCGAACTGGTGGAATTATTGGACACTATGGACATAAACAACAAACACGTGGCATGCATGGATATTGCCTCTTTATTCACCAACGTTCCATTAGATGAGACCGTGAATATAATAAGCGAACGCATTAGAGACAAACAACTAAAACTAGGCATACCATCAGCTATTCTAGAGAGGCTATTAAGATTATGTACTGCCAACATACAATTCAACTTTCTAAACAAGTCATATCGCCAAATTGACGGAAGGCCATGGGCAGTCCGCTTGGACCTATTCTAGCAGACATCTTCATGGCACATTTAGAAGAAAATAGATCTTCAGACATCAATAACTTGGCCTTCTACCGTCGTTACGTGGACGATATACTAATTATCACCACAGACGAGCTACAAGCAACGTCGTTCCAAGCCACAATGAACGTGACACATAAAACATCTCTCTATCTATGGAACACGAACACAATAACTCTCACTGCCATCTCCCACTACCATCTCCCACTGACATCTCCCACAGCCATCTCCCACTGCCATCTCCCACTACCATCTCCCACTGCCATCTCCCATTACCATCTCCCGCTGCCACCTCCCACTGCCATCTCCCACTGCCATCTCCAACTGCCAACTCCCACTAATAACTCCCACTGCCATCTCCCACTGCCATCTCCCACTGCCATCTCCAACTGCCATCTCCCACTAATAACTCTCACTGCCATCTCCCACTACCATCTCCCACTACCATCTCCCGCTGCCACCTCCCACTGCCATATTCCACTGCCAACTCCCACTGCCACATCATACTGCCATCTCCCACTACCATCTCCCACTACCACCTGCCACTTCTACCACCCACATCCAACTCCCACTGCCATCTCCCACTAATACCAATCACTACCAACTCCCACTACCACCAACCACTGCCATCAGACATATTACTGACAGACAGTGAGACAACATGATTCAGTGTTACTGGTAGACTATGAGACAACATGAGACAGTGTTACTGGCAGACAGTGAGACTACATGAGACAGTGTTACTGACAGACAGTGAGACAACATGAGACAGTGTTACAGGTAGACTATGAGACAACACGAGACAGTGTTACTGGCAGACAGTGAGACAACACGAGACAGTGTTACTGGCAGACAATGAGACAACACGTGGCAGTGTTACTGGCAGACAGTGAGACAATATGAGACAGTGTTACTGGCAGACGTGAGACAACATGAGACAGTGTTACTGGCAGACAATGAGACAACACGAGGCAGTGTTACTGGCAGACAGTGAGACAATATGAGACAGTGTTACTGGCAGACGTGAGACAACATGAGACAGTGTTACTGGTAGACAGTGAGACAACATGAGACAGGGTTACTGGTAGACTGTGAGACAACATGAGACAGTGTTACTGGTAGACAATGAGACAACATGAGACAGTGTTACTGGCAGACGAGAGACAACATGAGACAGTGTTACTGGTAGACAGTAAGACAACATGAGACAGGGTTACTGGTAGACTGTGAGACAACATGAGACAGTGTTACTGGTAGACAGTGAGACAACATGAGACAGTGTTACTGGTAGACAGTGAGACAACATGTGACAGTGTTACTGGTAGACTGTGAGACAACATGAGACAATGTTACTGGTAGACAGTGAGACAACATGAGACAGTGTTACTGGTAGACTGTGAGACAACATGAGACAGTGTTACTGGTAGACTGTGAGACAACATGAGACATTGTTACTAGTAGACAATGAGACTGCGTGAGACAAAGTTACTGGCAGTCTGTGAGACAACATGAGACAGTGTTACTGGTAGACAGTGAGACAACATGAGACAGTGTTACTGGTAGACAGTGAGACAACATGTGACAGTGTTACTGGTAGACAGTGAGACAATATGAGACAGTGTTACTGGTAGACAGTGAGACAACATGAGACAGTGTTACTGGTAGACAGTGAGACAACATGAGACAGTGTTACTGCTAAACAGTGAGACAACATGAGACAGTGTTACTGGTAGACTGTGAGACAACATGAGACAGTGTTACTGGTAGACTGTGAGACAACATGAGACAGTGTTACTGGTAGACAATGAGACTGCGTGAGACAAAGTTACTGGCAGACAGTGAGCTGAAGTTGAAAGACCTCGTGGAGCAATTAAATAGGCACTGAACATTGGTAAAACTAAATCTATGATAATTATAAATGAAATGTAGAAACCAATAATAATGGAAATTGGTAGATGCTAGAACAAGTAGCAAGTGTCTCCTGTGTGAACATGCAATAACAGATGATAACAAAAGTGACATAGAGACCAAAGAGATAAAGGGATGTGGCAAAAATAGTTTTAACAACTAGAAGAAATTACTTCTAGAGAGACAAATAATACATGAACATACATATATACATATATATTTATATGGGATGGTCTTGCAGCTTTGTCCAACGATGTTCTAACAAAGATTCAGTGGTCTCTGTGTGACTGTATGCAGCCGTCAATCGCGCATACAAATCTCTGTGTGACTGTATGCAGCCGTCAATCGCGCATACAAATCTCTGTGTGACTGTATGCAGCCGTCAATCGCGCATACAAATCTCTGTGTGACTGTGTGCAGCCGTCAATCGCGCATACAAATCTCTGTGTGACTGTGTGCAGCCGTCAATCGCGCATACAAATCTCTGTGTGACTGTATGCAGCCGTCAATCGCGCATACAAATCTCTGTGTGACTGTATGCAGCCGTCAATCGCACATACAAATCTCTGTTCACATACAGAGCTCCTGTAACTGCAGTGTTGACACTATAGAATACTGTTCTGATATCTGCTTGTGGTTTGTCAGAAGAACAACCTGAGACTCAGTGTTGACCCAATAGAATGCCTCTCTGATATCTGCTTGTGGTTCGCCAGATGAACAACCTGAGACTGAGCCACCTGGAGAGAAACAGGGAGATCATGATGATCAAGCGTCAGCTGTTGCTGCAGGAGGTCAACAACCTGCTCCTGCAGGCGGACATCACCAGGCGCGAGACAGAGCTCTACCAGTTCCACGAGGCCAAGAGATTCTCGTCGCTCAAACGATGGAACACTTTCAGTGGCGCTGAGAGGCACAGACCGTCCAACAAGGTAAGATATGGAACACTTGCACACAGACCACACACAAAGGTAAGACATGGGACGCTTGCACACAGACCTCACACCAAGGTAAGATATGGGACACTTGCACACAGACCGCACACCAAGGTAAGATATGGGACACTTGCACACAGACCGCACACCAAGGTAAGACATGGAACACTTGCACACAGACTGCACACCAAGGTAAGATATGGGACACTTGCACACAGACAGCACACCAAGGTAAGATATGGATCACTTCCACACAGACAGCACACCAAGGTAAGATATGGATCACTTCCACACAGACAGCACACCAAGGTAAGATATGGATCACTTCCACACAGACAGCACACCATGGTAAGACATGGGACACTTGCACACAGACCACACACCATGGTAAGACATGGGACACTTGCACACAGACCGCCCACCAAGGTAAGACATGGAACACTTGTACACAGACAGCACACCAAGGTAAGATATGGATCACTTCCACACAGACAGTACACCAAGGTAAGACATGGGACACTTGCACACAGACCACACACCATGGTAAGACATGGGACACTTGCACACAGACCGCACACCAAGGTAAGACATGGGACACTTGCACACAGACAGCACACCAAGGTAAGACATGGGACACTTGCACACAGACTGCACACTAAGGTAAGACATAAACACTTGCACACAGACAGCACACCAAGGTAAGACATGGAACACTTGCACACAGATAGCACACCAATGTAAGATATGGATCACTTCCACACAGACAGCACACCAAGGTAAGATATGGATCACTTCCACACAGACAGCACACCATGGTAAGACATGGGACACTTGCACACAGACCACACACCATGGTAAGACATAGGACACTTGCACACAGACCGCACACCAAGGTAAGACATGGGACACTTGCACACAGACAGCACACCAAGGTAAGACATGGGACACTTGCACACAGACAGCACACCAAGGTAAGACATGAGACACTTGCACACAGACTGCACACTAAGGTAAGACATAAACACTTGCACACAGACAGCACACCAAGGTAAGACATGGATCACTTGCACACAGATCACACACAAAGGTAAGACATGGAACACTTGCACACAGACTGTACACCAAGGTAAGATATGGAATACTTGCACACAGACCGCACACCAAGATAAGACATGAGACACTTGCACACAGACTGCACACTAAGGTAAGACATAAACACTTGCACACAGACAGCACACCAAGGTAATACATGGAACACTTCCACACAGACCACACACCAAGGTAAGACATGAGACACTTGCACACAGACTGTACACCAAGGTAAGATATGGAACACTTGCACACAGACCGCACACCAAGGTAAGATAAGGGACAGCCACGCTCAGATCTCTGTGTCCTGTCTACCTTGATACAACTAAAATGGTTTAACATGGGTACAGTTCTACAATCATTTGTGTGTACAATTCTCCAAAAATTAACTATGTTTACATTTCTCCACAACAAAAATAACCCTGGCAAATATTAAGAAATTCACAGAAATGTCAGAACATTATGAAAGGAGACAAAAGATGCATGGCTTGAGAACAATTGCATAGAAATTGAAAAACAACACAATAGTAAATATACCTCATAAGTGTCTCCACAAAACCGACCCACAAACCCCCAATCACTCAGCCAAACACACATTCCCCCACCCACAAGAACATCCCCTGTCAACCCACACATCATGCACCTACCCACATACCCCCACCCACACTTCCCCCACCACATAATCTCCGCCCACCCACACACACATCCCACACCCACCCCTACACACAACCCCAACCCATACATATCCCCTACCCACGTGAACTCCTCACTCACACACTCGCCACACCCATCATCTATCCAACACACACTCACAAACACATCCTCTACCCATCCACCTACGCACTTCCAATCACCCGTCCCCCATTCACTCATCCCTCAACCACATATCCCCCCACACACACATATTCCCCACCAACCCACACGTACACCACACACACATCACCCACCTACACACACATTCAAACCATGCACACACACCAGGCATACATATATCCACCCACCCATCCACCAATCCCCACTCGCACATCCCCCACATACACACATCCACCACGTACACACATCTCCCCAACACACATACACATCCCCCACCCACACACACAACCACCACCCATACACACATCACCACACATATCCCCCACCACGTACTCATCCCTCAACCACTCACACCCACACATCCCGCACCCATCCATCAACACATACCTCCCAAACCTACCCACCCACACTCACACACCCCAACCACCAGCCAAACACACATCCCCCACCCTCACACATTCCTCATCCACCCGCACATCCCACACCCAACCACACCTCCCCAACCCACCCACACACACATCCCTCACCCAACACACATCTCCCCACACATCTCCAACCTACTCACACATCCCCCACCTACAAACACCCTCACCACCCACACATACATACTCCACTATCACACATTTACCCCACCCACACACATCCCCACCCATATAGACACATCACTTACCCACTCGCACATCCCCAACCCATACACATCCTCAACACCCACACACCCCT
>JACEFZ010014266.1:30000-65221 GCA_014155875.1 Cepaea nemoralis
GAAATATTGTCTGATCTAGAGATCCTATTCCAGGATGTGGATGATCAATGGGAAATGTTAAAGAATTCAATCAATGTGGCTGCAGAAAAAACTATTCCAAAATTAAAGAAGGTGGGTCGTAAGAAATGGATGACAGAGGAAATTTTACACTTAATGGAAACAAGAAGACTCAACAAAAATAATCCTGCCAAATATGAAGAAATTCACAGACAAGTCAGAATATTATGTAGGAAGGCAAAAGAATCATGGCTTGAGGAAAAGTGCTTAGAAATTGAAAAACAACACAACAGCCAAAATACCAAATTAGTGCACAAAAGAATTCAGGAACTTACTAATAAAAGAACAAGTACATCAACAGGCTGTCTAAAAACTAAAGATGGCAAAGTCATAATAGAAAAAGATCAGATTCTACATGTATGGACAGATTATGTGAAAGACCTGTATAATGATAACAGAGAGGAACAGTATGCTATTAGATTTAATAATGAAGGACCAGCAATTTTAAAGATGGAGGTTCAAAATGTTCTTAAGCATATGAAAGCTGGCAAGGCCCCCGGTGCAGATAACATCACAACAGAAATGATTAGAGCTCTAGAAGAATTTGGACTAGAGCAAGTCACTAGACTGCTGAACACATTATATGATACTGGAGATATACCTTCTGAATTATGTAATTCTGTATTTATTGCAATCCCAAAGAAATCAGGAGCCTTAGAATGTGATCAACATAGAACAATTAGTATAATGAGTCACATCACAAAGATTTTGTTACGAATTATCATGCAAAGAGTGAGGAAGAAAATACAACCTGAAATAGGGGAAGAACAATGTGGTTTTGTAGAAGGAAAGGGTACAGTAAATGCTGTGTATATGCTGCGAACAGTTATTGAACGTGCTTTAGAAGTAAACAAGGATATACATCTTTGCTTTATTGACTACACAAAGGCTTTTGATAGAGTTAGACATGTCAACATTGTGGATATGCTTGCAGATCTACAAATTGATGGGAAAGACATTAGACTTATAAAAAACATATATTGGAAACAACAAGCTGCCATAAGGATTGATAATGAAGTAGGACAATACCAACCTATTAAGAGAGGTGTTAGGCAGGGATGTGTAATGTCTCCAGATCTTTTTTCCCTATACAGTGAAAATATTTTCAGAAATGTAGAAGACCTAAATGGAATCAGCATTGGAGGACGAAACATAAATAACATTAGATATGCAGATGATACAGTATTGATTGCAGACAATGCACAGGATCTGCAACAATTAGTAGACGCTGTGGTTGTACACAGTGAGCAGCTGGGGTTGGAATTAAATTGTAGGAAGACACAGGTTATGGTCGTCACTAGGAAGAACGAAGTACCACAATGTAATATACAAGTAAATGGGAATATTCTTCAACAAGTGAATCGGTTCAATTATCTCGGAACAGTCATAACATCTGATGGCAGATGCCTTGAAGAGATTAGAACAAGAATCGCCATTGCGAAAGTAGCCTTTAGCAAGATGAAAAACATTCTGACCAATAAAATGATGTCAATTGAAACGAGAAAAAGAGTGTTGAGGGGATACATAGAGCCTGTTCTTTTGTATGGATGTGGAACTTGGACAATGTGCAGTCAAGCTGAAAAACATCTGATGGCTGCAGAAATGTGGTTTCTGAGGAAAATGCAAAGAATACCATGGACAGATAGAAAAACCAATGACCAAGTACTACAAGAGACAAATGAAAATCGTAGATTGATTAGAGAAATTAGACGTAGACAGTCAAAATTTTTTGGACATGTTATGAGAAGAAATGGACTGGAGAACTTAGTGACAGCTGGCAAGATCGAAGGGAACAGACCAAGAGGAAGACCGAGAGGAAAATACCTGGATGGCTTGGCCACATGGCATGGACGAGACAGGAACACTGAGCTGATCCACGACTCTGGGGATCGAGTGAAATGGCGAATCATGACCGCCCACGCTTTCCGGCATGGCACATGATTGATTGACAGTTCTCCAACAATCATTGGTGTGTACACTTGTCCAACAATCATTTATGTGTCCAGATCTCATACAATTAATTATTTGTGTGCACGATCTTCAACAATCATTGGTGTGTACAGTTCTCCAACAATTAACTATTTGTACAGTTCTCCAACAGCCATTTGTGTGTCTAGTTCTTCAACAATTAGCTATTTCTGCAATAAGTAACTATTTGTTCTGCTCTCCAACAATTATTTGTGTCCAGTTTCCCTACACTTAACTATCTGTACAATTCTCCAACAATTAACTATTTATGCAGTTCTCCAACAACCATTTGTGTGTCAAATTCCAACTCCTGTCACTCATGTCTAGTAATTCTCCAACAATTCTTTTGTAGTAGAGTTCCCAAACAATTTACTATCTGTACAGTTCCCTAACAATTAACTATGTGTACAGTTCTCCTAAAATTAACTATTTGTAGATTTCTCCAACAATAATTTGTAGTACTGTTCTCCAAAAATTAACTATTTGTGCAATTCTCCAACAATTAACTATTTGTACATATCATTAACAATTTACTATTTGTACAGTTTACCAACAATAATTTACAGTACAGTTCTCCAGCAATTAACTATTTGTAGTTCTCCAACAATCATTTGTAGTACAGTTCTCCAACAATTAGCTAT
Organism: Cepaea nemoralis; assembly: GCA_014155875.1. NCBI lineage: Eukaryota > Metazoa > Mollusca > Gastropoda > Stylommatophora > Helicidae > Cepaea > Cepaea nemoralis. The sequence goes on from JACEFZ010014266.1 coordinate 32,667, forward strand.
TTGTACATTTATTCAAGAATCAACTATCTGTGCAGTTCTCCAACAATAATGTATGTGTACAGTTCACGTACAAACAACTCTGTGTGTGTGTGTGTTTGTGTGTGTGGGTGTGTGTGTGTGTGTGATTGTTGTGCTGTTGTTGTTTGTCCATCAAGAATGATGATGACCATACTTTTCATCCAGTGATGTTGAAGGTATGGAGCTGTGAGTTCTAAGATGGCTGATAAGGCCTATTTTGGCTCGAAATGTTCTTTGACAATGTGGGCAAAGAATGCTTGACGTTTCTGGAGGAGGATTTCCTGCAATGGTTTTTCTGTCCTGTTGTGCTAGATAAACACAGTCACGTCAATATCCACCTTGTGTATTTTATTGTCAGATTGAACAACAGTCAACAACAGCGAAACTTGGCCAGCAGCAAGAGGCCGGACAGAGACCAAGTGAGCCACCATATATCAACATTCCATACATCACAGGTGAGCCACCATATATCAACATTCCACACATCACAGGTGAGCCACCATATATCAACATTCCACACATCACAGGTGAGAGACAATACATAGACATTCACAACGTCACATATGAGAGACCATCTATATACATTTCACAGATCGCATGTGAGAGAATATATATATATATATATATATATATATATATATATATATATATATATATATATATATATATATATATATGCGTGTGCGTATGCGTGAGCGCGTCCGCGTGTGTGCGTGCACGCGTCCGCGCGTGTGTGCGGGTGTGCGCGTGTGCTCGTGTGCGGATGTGCGGTGTGTGTGTGTGTGTGTGTGTGTGTGTGTGAAAACATTCCACACATCACAGTTCAGAGACGATATATAAACATTCTACTCATCACAGGTAAGAGATTTTATGTAAAGATTCAACACATCATAGTTGAGACATCATGTATAATTATTTCACACATGACAAGTGAGAAAACATATATAATCATTTCACACATCACAGATGTGTAAACATATATAATCATTTCACACATCACAGATGTGTAAGCATTCAACACATTATAGGTGAGATATAATATATAAACTTTCTACACATCACAGGTGAACACCATATATAAACATTCCATACATCAGGGGTGAGAGACCATATATTAAATATTCCACACATCACAGGTGTGAGATCATATATAAACATTCCACTTATCAATAGTGAGAGACCATATATAAACATCTCACTCACAACAGGCGAGAGACCATATACAAGGTTCTTCTCATAAGTCTTTAGCCTGACAATGAAGGAGTAGGCGGAGAAAATTGAAATTTGGCATAGTACTTATCCCTTCTCAATGTAGCCACCACCTGAATTTATGTATTTCTGCCATCTCTGCGTAACCTTGAAAGACCTTCAGAAGAAAAACAAATCTACTTTTTTCGAACTAAACAAGTTATCACAAGCCAGTATGACATTGCTGTTATTGTCAAAACGATTTCCTTTCAGCTTTTTTTTTGTTTTTTGTTTTTAAGATTTGTGAAAAGAAAAAAAGTCTGATGGAGCCATATCTGTAGAACATGGTGGGTGTGGAAGAATTTCAATATTCAAATCGTTGGCAGTTTGCAGCATTAGCCGTGCTTTATGGGAGGGCGCTTTGTCTCGAAGCAAAGGTAGAATTTGCATACCCGCTATCCCTCGTTTTCTGGTCACAGCCTTCCTTAGTTTGATAAGGAGATCTGCATAGTACTGCCCATTAACCGTGTTGCCATGAAGCATGTAATCTTTCAATATGACACCTTTGATGTCCCAAACATCAGTCAGCATCACTTTTCTTGCATATTTGTGTGCTCTTGACTTGACATGTGTTGGCGAGCCCGGGGTTTTCCACTGCATGCTGGCAATTGTGGATTCTGAGTCATAATGGTGTATCCAAGTCTCATCTACCGTCATCATGGTCATCAACATGTTTTCCGACCACCAGATGTTGAGCAACTGGCCACAGCAATCAACCCGTGTTTGTTTCTGTTCACTTGTCAGCAGGCGCGGGACCCAGCAGGCACACACTTTTCTCATGTTCAGTTTGTTGTGTAAAATTCTAAAAACTGTATTCTTACTCAGTTTTGTTGAACCCGATATCTCTGCAATTGTCATTTTCCTATCCTAGTCTATGAATGTCTTCACTTTTGCAGTATTTGCATTATTGCACTCTGAGGACCGTCGTCCTGATCTTGGCAGGGCAGCAACTTGGGAACGGCGACACTTAAACTGCAAACACCAAGTGTTTTTTTTTTTTTTTACAGAAGCATACGAAGGACAGACTTCCTCAAACACTGGCCCCATCTCCCTGTGTATTTCTGTAGGTGTTTTTCCCTGTATCATTAAACATTTTATCACAGTCCTGGCGTCTGATTTCTCCATTGTTCTGACAAACCGTTGGATGTGCAGATCTGGTCAGTCGGGTGTGTTGCGTCATGCATTATATCGGGAAAACCAGTTGAGGAGGGAAATTCGTAATTCATATGTCTACTCCTTCATGGTCAGGCTAAAGACTTATGAGAAGCCCCTTGTATAATTATTTCACATATCACACATTAGATAATATACATAATTCACTTCACACTTCAAAAAATACTGTCATAGAGGGACTAATGTTTATATTTTGTTGACGTGCCGCCCAATCGGTCAGTTGACAATATGTCAGTAGTCAGTGTTTCTCACACTGGGGTTTAATCTGGGGTTCCGGATCAGATCCCTTACACTCCAGATTCCAGAGAGAAACTTGGGACAATTGTCTATTATAGGCTGCTCAAAGACTACTTCCCTGGATTCCCAAGAGCACAGCAGAGAATGACTGGCCGAGAAGTAACACCAGCTGGTCTTAGTTTCCCCTAGGAGTATGAAGGAGGAGGTTAGATGCATAGGTTTAAATCTATTTCTTTACTACAAGACAGGTTAAGTTTCCCCCTACAATCTCCCATCCTTGGCTATAGTTAAGCCCTCGCCAAGTCTCGTACGCAACAGGGTTACATACACACTTGGAAATAAGGATATAACAACGAGTTTAAAAACAAACTCTCTGGTTTTATTTTCTGTCATTAACCATTCAAATTATCGATGTTTATCAGGCTGATGATAGTGAAACTATAGAGGTTTATACAGTACAACACTCACATAATATAGTGATAGAATAATTATGATGTTTATCAGGCTGATGATAGTGAAACTATAGAGGTTTATACAGTACAACATTCACATAATATAGTGATGAAATAATTATGATGTTTATCAGGCTGATGATAGTGAAACTACAGAGGTTTATACAGTACAACATTCACATAATATAGTGATGAAATAATTATGATGTTTATCAGGCTGATGATAGTGAAATTATAGAGGTTTATACAGTACAACATTCACATAATATAGTGATGGAATAATTAAAATGTTTATCAGGCTGATGATAGTGAAACTATAGAGGTTTATACAGTACAACATTCACATAATATAGTGATGAAAAAATTATGATGTTTATCAGGCTTATGATAGTGAAACTATAGAGGTTTATACAGTACAACATTCACATAATATAGTGATGAAATAATTATGATGTTTATCAGGCTGATGAAAGTGACACTATAGAGGTTTATACAGTACAACATTCACATAATATAGTGATGGAATAATTATGATGTTTATCAGGCTGATGATAGTGAAACTATAGAGGTTTATACAGTACAACATTCATATAATATAGTGATGAAATAATTATGATGTTTATCAGGATGATGATAGTGAAACTATAGAGGTTTATACAGTACAACATTCACATAATATAGTGATGAAATAATTATGATGTTTATCAGGCTGATGATAGTGACACTATAGAGGTTTATACAGTACAACATTCACATAATATAGTGATGAAACAATTATGATGTTTATCAGGCTGATGATAGTGAAACTATAGAGGTTTATACAGTACAAAACTCACATAATATAGTTATGGAAAAGCGTGTACATAACTCTAAAGTTACTTGTATCCTATCTGGATCTGTGGAAGGGTTACAGGTGGGATCGCTCTCAAATCCCATCTCAGGTTTACACATCATTGGCACCTTTCCGTCTTGACAGACGATAGTTTGGTACATTGTGCTTCAAAAAGGCTTAATAACTACGATCCATGGCGGTGGCGAGTGTGGCTGGTAAGGCCAATTCTTGCTGCAAATGTTTGCCCACAGTAGGTGCATGTGAAAACATGGTCTCTTCCACCATTTTGCACCATCTTACGTCTCTCACGCTCTATGTGTGCTTTATCTGCAATCATTTTCTCCTTTGTCTTTATTCCATTTCTGATAGTTGCCCTCCATGCAACACGTTCAGCGGCGACGTGGTGCCAATGTGCATTATCAATGCCTGTATCAATCATGTTGCAGCTTGTAATCGTTAACGTCTATGCGCGAAATGGGAAGGTCGACGTGCGACAATGGCAGAGTTTGTTCGATATGGATGAAAGGCATATCATCTACTGCGGGGACTTCAATGCCAGAGGCAGTCAATGGGGGAATTGCATCACCAATAGACAGGGAGAAGATTTGGAGGACGCACTGGCATCTGCTGCCCTAATCTGTCTGAATGATGGGAAGGTCACTAGAATGGCCACTCGACCAGGCGACTCTGACAGCATCATTGACTTGGCTCTGGTGTCGCCCACCATCTCACCAAGGTGCCGGTGGGGCACACTGGGATACCACGATAGTGACCACCACCCTTGTGTCATCCTGATCAAGAAAGACGGGGCCATGAGTCAAAGAAACAAGACCAATGCCTTCCCGTACGACACCACTGGTCAAGACGCCATAAGCAAGATCAGAAGAAGGAAACTAACTTCCTCCCGTAGGAGACAAGAAAGATGGCTGCAGCCACCATGGTGGAATGGAGAGGTCGAGAAGGTGTGGCTGGGAAAGAGGCAGGCTGTCAAAGACTGGCAAAAGGTCAGAAAGGCTAACATGCCACAGGTTGAGTTGGCGAACCTGAAGACTGAGGTCGTTAGGACGACGAATTTATTCAAATCCTGCGCCAAACAGGCCAAGGCCGACAAATGGGACGAGTTCTGCAGGAAGGTGTGCTCCGAGCAATCTCTTACGACATTCTGGCGCCTCCACAAGAGCATGAACGGTGCTGCACAAGGTAGGGGTATTCCAGACTTTCAAGGCACCGACCTCGCATGAAAAAAGTCGGATGCGGATAAAGGTAAGGCCCTTCTTGCACGCTACATAGAACAGACTGACCAGAAAGACGAGCTCGCCAGACAGAGGACCACAACAACACTCTCTCAGTTGTGCGAGGGGGTCGGGACAGACGAAGAATGGACAATCACAGTTGACATATTGCGTGCGATGCTCAAGAAATCACCTAACACCGCCCCAGGCCCAGACGGCATCCGATATGGTGACCTAATGGTGATATCAGATGATGACATGGAAGAACTGGCCAGAGAATTCAACACCAGTATCCAGAGGGGTCAGGTCAAAGAAGAATGGCTACACAGCTACTTGCTGCCGCTGCCAAAAACGAACAAAGACCACTCCAAGATAAGCGGCTACAGAATCATTACGATGCAGAATACTGTTGGCAAGCTACTGGAGAAAATTGTAGCACACAGACTTACTTGGGACTTGGAACAGCTCGGCTGCTTCCTGCCCACACTTGGAGGATACAGACGCAACAAAGAGTCATGGCTGAATGCGGCGGTCTTTGCTCAAGATGTTTACGAAGGATTTCAGGTCAGAGAAGAGACATGTGCGGCCGCCATAGACTTAGAGGACGCATATAACAGAGTATCTTTCGAGCACTTGATGCAAACCCTCCTCAGACTGAAAGTGCACCCTCACCTTGTACGATGAATAGCTGCAGTTCTACTCCAAAGGAAGGTGGTGCTAAGATGCGGGAGTTGGTCTTCTGAGCCGATAACGATATGTCCAGGATTGCCGCAGGGTTCACCACTGTCACCAGTACTATTCAACGTGTATACGGTGCCGACCACTGAACAACAGTTGGACAGGGAGGGGTAGGACTCTGTCATTCGTTGACGACATCCTCGTGTATCGACAGGGTCGAGATAGACAGGCGGTTGCCAACTATATGCAGGGCGAACTAGATCGAATTTCCTCATGGTGTGCTGATGCCGATGCCCTTGTCAACCCTGCAAAGGCAACGGTTACATGGTTCTCACTAAACAACCATATTGTGAAAACAGACCTGCCGGCAGTAAGAATGGATGGGAGCATTCTGAGTAGAACCCAGTCAATGACATATCTTGGCGTGAGGCTTGATCGTAGCCTGTCCTTCAGAGATCATGTCGATTATGTCATAACGAAGGCTCGAAAAGGTTTGGCAGCAATGAGAGTCATGGCGACTGCCAATATCGAGCAAAGACTGCTATTACTTCTGTTCCAAGGACTTGTGCTTTCACGCATCGAGTATGCCCTGGCCATCCTCACTGTCAGCCCTACACAGATTGGAAGACTTGAAAAGGTACAAAACGAAGCCATGCGCATCATTTTGGGCTGCACGAGAGACACCAGCTGTGTAGCAATGAGATACCTCCTTGACTTCCCGACAATGGAACACAGGATCAAGATCTGGAGAGCTCGTGCATACTTAAAAATAAGTGCAGATGAGCAGCACCCTCTGCATGACGCTGTATTCAGAGAAAAGGGTGACAGGCTAAAGAGGGGCAAATCATGGATGGGTCGGGCGGAAGATGTCGTCGGACAGGTCTGCAGTCTTACCAGTATCAACCCCGGCAAGGAATGGGTGCCGGTGCCTCCAGCTTTTAAGTGTACCTTCTCCTGCATTATCACACTCGACAGACGGTGCAGAGAGCAGAACCCTGCCGCTGTCAATGCAGAGGTTAACGCGCTCATCTATGATCACTCAGATAGCCCCGAAGTGCTCATCTATACAGATGGATCTGTTGTAAAGCAGCAGAGAAGTGCGTGGGCATTTACAGCCCGTTCAGCGGGCCGAACCGTTCAAGAATCCAGTGGTGCCCACTCTATGACCACGAGCAGCATGACGATGGAGGTGATGGCAGTTACACAGGCTTTCATATGGCTGGAATCACAGCATTATACCAACGTGTGTGTACTAAGTGATTCAATGAGCATGATTCAGAAGGTCGAAGCTGGATCTGTACGTAGACAGTGGACTGAGTCGCTGCGGAAGTCTGTTGTCCGCAAAGTCACCTTCATCTTCGTCCCGGGACATGCGGGAGTCGAGGGAAATGAACGAGCTGATAAATTGGCTGGCTCTGTACCCCCTGTAGATGGCCAGCCCATGGATCGTGCCGATGTTATTAACGCCCTTAAAGATATGGCGAGAACATAGGATTTTGACGCCAGTGATTCCACATCGCTTTCCAGGATGAAAGACCTGGGAGTAAGAATCGGCACAGCCAGACGCGAGAGGTACATCGGGAAAACAAAGCGCCTCGTCAACCAACACAGAACTGGCACTATTAGCCACCGGACGCTGATGCATATGCTGGGGGGAGGATCTGAGCACCTATGGACATGTCCGGAGTGCAACGAAGATACCCCAACTGATAACTGATAACTGAATCATGTCCCGCTTACACACATCTTTGTATCGTAGTAGAGGCCGACCCTGAAGATATCCTACCCGTCTGTAATTCCCCCCAAAAAATACACATATATAATCCTATATGTTATATAACTACCACACACATACACCCGCACCATATACCATTTTCTTAGGTTTGAGTAATGTATATTCCGCAGCACATATGCTTCAGCACCACCACGATAGTATTGCATAACATTCACCCAGTGCGGGGTACCATATTATAACTGGATCATATTACAACAGTGGGCAATATGCATAAATAAAGCTACTTATAAAGCTCTGCAAGCATTCACCCTGATGTACCCTATTACATTCACTATCTCAAGTATATAATAACCATTATGCAAGGAAACAATATTGCAGGTGAAACACAAGATATAAACATTCCACATATAGCTGGTGACACACTAAATATAAACATTCCATATATCGCAGGTAACACACCAGATATAAACAGTTCACATATCGCAGGTAACACTCCAGATATAAACAGTTCACATATCGCAGGTAACACACCAGATATAAACATTCCACATATCGCAGGTAACACACCAGATATAAACATTCCACATATCGCAGGTAACACACCAGATATAAACAGTTCACATATCGCAGGTAACACAGCAGATATAAACATTCCACATATCGCAGGTAACACAGCAGATATAAACATTCCACATATCGCAGGTAACACACCAGATATAAACATTCCACATATCGCAGGTAACACAGCAGATATAAACATTCCACATATCGCAGGTAACAACGCAGATATAAACATTCCACATATCGCAGGTAACACACCAGATATTAACATTCCACATATCGCAGGTTACACACCAGATATAAACAGTTCACATATCGCAGGTAACACAGCAGATATAAACATTCCACATATCGCAGGTAACACAGCAGATATAAACATTCCACATATCGCAGGTAACACACCAGTTATAAACATTCCACATATCGCAGGTAACACAGCAGGTATAAACATTCCACATGTCGCAGGTAACACACCAGATATAAGCATTCCACATATCGCAGGTAACACACGAGATATAAACAGTTCACATATCGCTGGTAACACAGCAGATATAAACATTCCACATATCGCAGGTAACACAGAAGATATAAACATTCCACATATCGCAGGTAACACACCAGATATAAACAGTTCACATATCGCTGGTAACACAGCAGATATAAACATTCCACATATCGCAGGTAAAAAACCAGATATAAACATTCCACATATCGCAGGTAACACACCAGATATAAACAGTTCACATATCGCAGGTAATACAGCAGACATAAACATTCCACATATCGCAAGTAACACAGCAGATATAAACATTCCACATATCGCAGGTAAGACACCAGATATAAACATTCCACATATTGCAGGTGACACACAAGATATAAACATTCCACATATCGCAGGTGACACACCAGATATAAACATTCCACATATCGCAGGTGACACACCAGATATAAACATTCCACATATCGCAGGTAACACAGCAGATATAAACAGTTCACATATCGCAGGTAACACAGCAGATTTAAGCATTCCACATATCGCAAGTAACACACCAGATATAAACAGTTCACATATCGCAGGTAACACAGCAGATATAAACATTCCCCATATCGCTAACGACGCCAGTTCTGTGTTGGTTTATCAATCTTCTTTGGCTTCCTGCGTAGTGTTCTTGTTTGGCCACCCCTCTTTTAATTTGCTGCTCTCGCAGTCTGGCCATTGTTGTAGATTCACAGTCATCACTTGGTTCTTGCAAAAGTCTCACTTCTCGTAGAGCATTCAGAATGTCAGCCTGGTCCATGGCGCGTCCGCCCTCAACAGTAGCCTCACCTGCGAGCTTGTCAGCCCGCTCATTTCCTTGTACTCCCGCATGCCCTGGCACGAAGATGAAACTAATCTTTGCCAGCCGAGACCGCTTCAGAGGCAGCAACCATTCTCTTCGGATCGACCCCTCCTCTATCCTCTTGATCATGTTCATTGAGTCGCTAAGGAAACAAGCCCTAGTGAATGTCTGTGTCTCGAGCCATGTTATTGCTTTACTTACTGCCATGACTTCCATGGTCAGGCTACTTGTGGTTTCAGTGAAAGCACCAGAGTCCTCCTTCACAATTCTCCCTCCGGCCCGAGCTGTAAAGGCCCATGAGCTTCTCACATGTCGGACGACCGACCCATCTGTGTAGATGACCGCGTCACTGTCTAGCGAATTCTCGAAAATCAACGCTTGTACTTCAGCCTCAACAGCAGCCGGATTTTCTTGTCTGCATTTTCTATCTAGTTGGATGCAAACTGAAAAGGATGTGCAGAAGTCTGTTGGCACTTGCACCCACTCCTCGCCAGGTTCTAAGTCCTCAAGTGAACACACCTGTTGAAGAATGTCCTCGGCTTGACCCATCCACGACCGTCCTCTTTTTAACCTGCTGCCCTTCACCTTCCTAATTTCACTATGCAGTGGATGCTGTGTGTTTGCGTTAATTCTGAGGTAGGCACGTGCCCTGCAAACTTGCATTCTCTCTTCAATGGTTGGAAAATCAAGAAGGTAGCGCATCGCCCTGCATGCTGTATCTCTTGTACATCCAAGAATAATGCGCATAGCTTCATTCTGTATCCTTTCCATCCTTTCTATCTGCTTATGGCTGACAGTCAGGATTGCCATTGCATACTCCAAAACAGACATGACCAGCCCCTCGTACAGAAGACATAGATGGCGCTGCTCACAGTTTGCTGCCGCCATCACCCGCATCGCTGCCAAACCCCGCTTGGCCTTTGTTATCACCTGGTCTATGTGCACATTATAAGCAAGGCTTCGATCAAACCGTATCCCCAGGTAATTCATTGCCTGCGTTCTTTCCACCGTCTCTGAACACAGCATTACAGTTGGTGTTGGATTGTTGACAATATGATTATTCAACGAGAACCAAGTCACTGTTGCCTTTGTTGGGTTGACCATTGCCCCAGCTTCATCACACCAAGTACTTATGCGATTGAGTTCGGTTTGTAGTTCCACAGCAACCTCCTCTCTATCCTTACCCTGACGATACACTAAAACATCATCGGCATATGACAATGTCCTGCCAGGTCCAGTGATCTGCTCACTGGTGATTCTCACTGTGTAGGCGTTGAACAGTACCGGAGATAATGGTGATCCCTGTGGTAGGCCAGGATATATTGTTGTTGGTTCCGAAGTCCAACTGCCACATCTAAAAACTACTTTCCGTTGGAAGAGAGCTGCAGCGATCCAACTAAGGAGGAATGGACTTACGTTTAGTTCAAGAAGCTGAAACATTAAAAAATCCAGTGGTACTCTGTTGTATGCGTCCTCAAGATCAATCGCTGCAGCAACGGTTTCAGTGCCTGAGTGGAAACCTTCATAGACATCGTGGGCAAAGACTGCTGCATTGGTCCAGGTTTCTCTTTTTGGACGGTACCCACCCAGGGTAGGTGGGAAAACACCTTGCCTCTCTAGTTGGCTTGATATTTTCCTGGCAATTACCTTCTCCAGCAGCTTGCCTATTGTATTCTGCATGGTTATAATTCGATATCCCTGAATTTTCTTGTGGTCTTTGTCAGGCTTCGGCAAGGGAATCAGATAGCTGTGTAACCATTCCTCCTTGATGCTAGCACTCCCTATACTGTTGTTGTACATGTCTGCTAGTTTCTCTAGCTCATTGTCGGTACACCTATTTATGTCGTCGTATCTTATGCCATCAGGACCTGGAGCACTGTTTTTTGATCGTCGAAGCACAGCCTTGATTTCTTTCACTGTCACTGTGTCTTCATCCGAAGTGTTCTGGGCCTTGCATCTGTCTGAGGTGACCTCCTTGGCCAGATTCCGGCCTCCCATGTCTGTCTGGTTGCTCTGCTCAAGGTAGCGTTCAAAGAGGGCTTTGCCCTTGTCCTCGTCAGTCCTCTGCCAGATGAGGTCAGCACCTTGGAAGTCAGAAATGCTCTTATTCTTGACTACACCACTCATGCTTTTATGTAGTCGCCAGAACAATTTCAGTGACTTGTCTGTGCTTACTCTTTGACACACCTCTGCCCATTTTTCGCTTTTAACCACCGTGACCAGTTTTTTGAAATAGCTTACTTTTGTGTGCATCTCTCTTTCTAAGTGCAAGCAGGGACTAGGATGACCAGCTCTGTTCTTCTTGGCATTTTGCCATCTCCTTACAGCACTACGCTTATCCACCCAAGCCTTCTCCACCTCGAAACTCCACCACGGTGGCTGCTCCCAGCTTTTTTTCCTTTTCTTCCTGCCCTGAAACGTTCTGCGCTTGTCACGTCTTATTTTACTCACCACATCTTGCCCTGTACTGTCATACTGGAACGTCTTTACCTTTAGCTTGTGCTGCCTGGTTCTGCCTTTCTCCACCAATATGCTGCATGGGTGGTGGTCGCTGCCATGGTGTCCTAGGACACCCCATCTACACACTGTAGTGAGTGAAGGTGAAACTAGCGCCAGATCAATAGCACTGTCCTCATCGCCAGGACGGCTTGCTGTCCTGGTGACACAGCCACTGTTGATACAAACCAGGTCGATGGTTTCCAGTGCAGTCTCGAGCTCCTCCCCTTGTGTATTGGAGGAAGTGTTTCCCCATGATCTGCCTTTAGCGTTGAAGTCACCACAGAAAATAACATTTCTCTCGTGGCCTAATATGCCACTTAAGCACTGCCACTTCTGGGCGTCCACACTCGCATTGCGGGCATAAACATTAACCAATACGAATGGTATACGGTAACACACCAGACATAAACAGTTCACATATCGCAGGTGACTCACCAGATATAAACATTCCACATATCGCAGGTGACACACAAGATGTAAACATTCCACATATCGCTTGTTACGTCTTATTTTACTCACCACATCCTGCCCTGTACTGTCATACTGGAAAGTTTTCACGGTTAACTTGTGCTGCCTGGTTCTGCCTTTCTCTACCAATATGTTGCAAGGGTGGTGGTCGCTGCCGTGGTGTCATATGACACCCCATCTACACACTGTAGTGAGTGAAGGAGAAATAAAGCGCCAGATCAATAGCACTGTCCTCATCGCCTGGGACGGCTTCCCTTGTCCTGAAGACACACCCCACTGTTGATACAAACTAGGTCAATGGTTTTAAGTCCCGTCTCGAGCCCCTTTCTCCCGGTGTGTTGGAAGAAATTTTCCCCCATGATCTGCCTATAGCGTTAAAATCGCCACAGAAAAAACTTTTCTCCCCGTGACCTAATATTCACTTAAGTATTGCTACTTCTGGGAATCCATACCTCGATTGCGGGCAAAAACATTCCCAAACATGAATGGAAATTCCCTGGATTGAACTCTTACCCCCCTGTATTTGTTTGTCGTCACTGCCCCAACGGGCATGTCTAGCTCTGACGCCACCATGCTGTAGCGAATGAGGATCGCCATTCTTAGATGTCGTCTAAATATTTGAAGCCGGCAATTCGGAGCAGCTGATCACCCATTCCCCGTCTTCCCGGGGCGCTACAAATGTCATTCTTGTAACAAGGTTTACTAGAATAGGGTCCCATTTTTTTTACGCTGGCGCAGTTCCAATACAGAAAATAACGGATATTCCTGAGGCCCCAGACGGTTTACCTTTAGTCTAAAACGTTTTTAAAAACCCCCACGCTTAACCCTTTTCGTTTGGGGGCTTTTCCCGGGCGCCCACGGTCGGGCCCTTTTAGGGTTAAAAATGCCCCACCGGAAAACGGGGGAAAAAAAAAATTTAAAATTTTAAAAAAGGGAAAAAACCCTTTTTTGGGGACCCCAAAAAAACCCCCCCCTTTTTTTTTTCCCCCCCAAAAAAAAAATTTTTTTTCCCTTTTTTTCCCCCCCTCCCCTTTTTTCCAATTTTTTAAAAAATTTTTTTTTTTTCCCCCTTTTTTTCCCCTTTTTTGGGGGGGGTTTCCCCCTTTTTTGAAAACCCCCTTTTTAAAAATTTTAAAAAAACCCCAAAAAAAAAAAATTTTTTTTTTTTTTGCTTTCCCCCCCCCGTTTCCCCAAATAGGGAATGGTTTTTCCCCCCCCCTTTTTTTTCCCCCCCCCTTTTAAAAATTTTTTTTTTTTAAAAAGGGGGAAAAAAAAAAAATTTCTCCTTTTTAAAAAAATTTTTTTTTTTTTTTCCTTTTTTTCCCCCCCAAAAAAATTTTTTAAAAAATTTTTTTTAAATTTTTCCCCTTTTTTTTTTTCCCCCCCTTTTTTTTTTTTTTCCCCCCCCCCTTTTAAAAAAAATTTTTTTTTTCCAAATTTTTAAACCCCCTTTTTTCCCCCCCCCCCGTTTTTTAAAATGTTATTTTTCCCCCCCGGGGTCCCTTTTTTTTTTTCCCTTTTAAAAATTTTTTGGTTTCCCCCCTTTTGGGGCCCCCTTTTAAAATTTTTTTTTTTTTTCCCCCCCCCCCCTTTTTTCCCCCCTTTTTTTTAATTTTCCCCCAAAAAAGGGGTTTTCCCCCCCCAAAATTTTTCCCCCAAAAAAATTTTCCAAATTTTGGTTTTTGTAATTTAAAAATTTGTTTTTTTTTAAAAACCCCCCTTTTTTTTTAAGGGCCCCCTTTTGAAAAGGAAAAAATTTTTAAAAAAAAAAATTTTTTAACCCCCCCTTTTTTTCCAAAAACCCAAATTTTTTTTTTTTTATGTTTTTCCCCCCTTTTTTTACCCCCAAATTTTTTTGTTTTTCCCCCTTTTTTTAAAAACCCCCCTTTTTTTCCCCCCTTTTTTTTTTTTTTTTTTAAAAAATTTTTTTTTTCCCCCCAAATTTTTTAAAATAATTTTATTTTTTCCCCCCAAAAATTTTCCAACCCCCTTTTTAAAATTTAAAAAAAAATTAAAAAAAAACCCTTTTTTGAAAATCCCCAAAAAATTTTTTCCCAAAAATTTTCCCCCAAAAATTTTCCCAAAACCCCCCCTTTTTTTTAAAACCCCCCCTTTTTTTTTCCCCTTTTTTTTAAAAAAAAAATTTTTTTTTTTTTAAATGGTTTTTTTTCAAAAAATTTTTTTTCCCCCCCCGGGGGGCCCCCCAAAAAAAAAACCCCCCCCCCAAAAAAACCCCCAAAACCCCCCCAAATTTTAAAAAAAATTTTTTAAAACCCAAAAAAAACCCCCAAAAACCCCCTAAATTTTAAACCAAAAAAAAATTTTTTTTTTTCCCCCAAAAAAAAACCCGTTACGTGCTCAATATCTCACTGTTATTGTCAGCTACCTCTAACTATGTTAGTGCTCAATATATCACTGTTATTGTCAGCTACCTCTAACTATGTTAGTGCTCAATCTCTCACTGTTATTGTCAGCTACCTCTAACTATGTTAGTGCTCAATCTCTCACTGTTATTGTCAGCTACCTGTAACCATGTTAGTGCTCAATCTCTCACCGTTATTGTCAGATAAGTTTAACTATGTTAGTCCTCAATCTCTCACTGTTATTGTCAGCTACCTCTAACTATGTTAGTGCTCAATATCTCACTGTTATTGTCAGCTACCTCTAACTATGTTAGTGCTCAATATATCACTGTTATTGTCAGCTACCTCTAACTATGTTAGTGCTCAATCTTCACTGTTATTGTCAGCTACCTCTAACTATGTTAAGTGCTCAATCTCTCACTGTTATTGTCAGCTACCTGTAACCATGTTAGTGGCTCAATCTCTCACCGTTTATGTCAGCTAAGTTAACTATGTTAGTGCTCAATCTCTCACTGTTATTGTCAGCTACCTCTAACTATGTTAGTGCTCAATATCTCACTGTTATTGTCAGCTACCTCTAACTATGTTAGTGCTCAATATATCACTGTTATTGTCAGCTACCTTAACCATGTTAGTGCTCAACTCTCACTGTTATTGTCAGCTACCTGTAACTATGTTAGTGCTCAATCTCTCACTGTTATTGTCAGCTAGCCTTCTAACTATGTTAGTGCTCAATCTCTCACTGTTATTGTCAGCTAGCCTCTAACTATGTTAGTGCTCAATCTCTCACTGTTATTGTCAGCTACCTCTAACTATGTAGTGCTCAATCTCTCACTGTTATTGGTCAGCTACCTCTAACTATGTTAGTGCTCAATCTTCACTGTTATTGTCAGCTACCTCTAACTATGTTAGTGCTCAATCTCTCACTGTTATTGTCAGCTACCTCTAACTATGTTAGTGCTCAATCTCTCACTGTTATTGTCAGCTAACCTTAAACTATGTTAGTGCTCAATCTACTCACTGTTATTGTCAGCTACCTCTAACTATGTTAGTGCTCAATCTCTCACTGTTATTGTCAGCTACCTCTAACTATGTTAGTGCTCAATCTCTCACTGTTATTGTCAGCTACCTCTAACTATGTTAGTGCTCAATCTCTCACTGTTATTGTCAGCTATCTCTAACTATGTTAGTCCTCAATCTCTCACTGTTATTGTCAGCTACCTCTAACTATGTTAGTGCTCAATCTCTCACTGTTATTGTCAGATAAGTCTAACTATGTTAGTGCTCAATCTCTCACTGTTATTGTCAGCTACCTCTAACTATGTTAGTGCTCAATATATCACTGTTATTGTCAGCTACCTCTAACTATGTTAGTGCTCAATCTCTCACTGTTATTGTCAGCTACCTCTAACTATGTTAGTGCTCAATCTCTCACTGTTATTGTCAGCTACCTCTAACTATGCTAGTGCTCAATATCTCACTGTTATTGTCAGCTACCTCTAACTGTGTTAGTGCTCAATATCTCACTGTTATTGTCAGCTACCTCTAACTATGTTAGTGCTCAATATATCACTGTTATTGTCAGCTACCTCTAACTATGTTAGTGCTCAATCTCTCACTGTTATTGTCAGCTACCTCTAACTATGTTAGTGCTCAATCTCTCACTGTTATTGTCAGCTACCTCTAACTATGCTAGTGCTCAATATCTCACTGTTATTGTCAGCTACCTCTAACTGTGTTAGTGCTCAATCTCTCACTGTTATTGTCAGCTACCTCTAACTATGTTAGTGCTCAATCTCTCACTGTTATTGTCAGCTACCTCTAACCATGTTAGTGCTCAATCTCTCACCGTTATTGTCAGATAAGTTTAACTATGTTAGTCCTCAATCTCTCACTGTTATTGCCAGCTACCTCTAACTATGTTAGTGCTCAATCTCTCACTGTTATTGTCAGCTACCTCTAACTATGTTACTGCTCAATATCTCACTGTTATTGTCAGCTACCTCTAACTATGTTAGTGCTCAATCTATCACTGTTATTGTCAGCTACCTCTAACTATGTTAGTGCTCAATCTCTCACTGTTATTGTCAGCTACCTCTAACTATGTTAGTGCTCAATCTCTCACTGTTATTGTCAGCTACCTCTACCTATGCTAGTGCTCAATATCTCACTGTTATTGTCAGCTACCTCTAACTGTGTTAGTGCTCAATATCTCACTGTTATTGTCAGATACCTCTAACGATGTTAGTGCTCAATATATCACTTGTTATATGCAGCTACCTCTAACTATGTTAGTGCTCAATCTCTCACTGTTATTGTCAGCTACCTCTAACTATGTTAGTGCTCAATCTCTCACTGTTATTGTCAGCTACCTGTAACATGTTAGTGCTCAATCTCTCACCGTTATTGTCAGATAAGTTTAACTATGTTAGTCCTCAATCTCTCACTGTTATTGTCAGCTACCTCTAACTATGTTAGTGCTCAATATCTCACTGTTATTGTCAGCTACCTCTAACTATGTTAGTGCTCAATATATCACTGTTATTGTCAGCTACCTCTAACTATGTTAGTGCTCAATCTCTCACTGTTATTGTCAGCTACCTCTAACTATGTTAGTGCTCAATCTCTCACTGTTATTGTCAGCTACCTGTAACCATGTTAGTGCTCAATCTCTCACCGTTATTGTCAGATAAGTTTAACTATGTTAGTCCTCAATCTCTCACTGTTATTGTCAGCTACCTCTAACTATGTTAGTGCTCAATATCTCACTGTTATTGTCAGCTACCTCTAACTATGTTAGTGCTCAATATATCACTGTTATTGTCAGCTACCTCTAACTATGTTAGTGCTCAATATCTCACTGTTATTGTCAGCTAGCCTCTAACTATGTTAGTGCTCAATCGCTCACGGTTTATTGTCAGCTACCATTAACTATGTTAGTGCTCAATCTCTCACCTGTTATTGTCAGATAAGTTTAACTAGTGTTAGTGCCTCAATCTCTCACTGTTATTGTCAGCTACCTCTAACTATGTTAGTGCTCAATATCTTCACTGTTATTGTCAGCTACCTCTAACTATGTTAGTGCTCAATATATCACTGTTATTGTCAGCTACCTCTAACTATGTTAGTGCTCAATCTCTCACTGTTATTGTCAGCTACCTGTAACCATGTTAGTGCTCAATCTCTCACCGTTATTGTCAGATAAGTGTAACTATGTTAGTCCTCAATCTCTCACTGTTATTGTCAGCTACCTCTAACTATGTTAGTGCTCAATCTCTCACTGTTATTGTCAGCTACCTCTAACTATGCTAGTGCTCAATCTCTCACTGTTATTGTCAGCTACCTCTAACCATGTTAGTGCTCAATCTCTCACCGTTATTGTCAGATAAGTTTAACTATGTTAGTCCTCAATCTCTCACTGTTATTGCCAGCTACCTCTAACTATGTTAGTGCTCAATCTCTCACTGTTATTGTCAGCTACCTCTAACTATGTTAGTGCTCAATATCTCACTGTTATTGTCAGCTACCTCTAACTATGTTAGTGCTAAATATATCACTTTTATTGTCAGCTACCTCTAACTATGTTAGTGCTCAATCTCTCACTGTTATTGTCAGCTACCTCTAACTATGTTAGTGCTCAATATATCACTGTTATTGTCAGCTACCTCTAACTATGTTAGTGCTCAATCTCTCACTGTTATTGTCAGCTACCTCTAACTATGTTAGTGCTCAATCTCTCACTGTTATTGTCAGCTACCTCTAACTATGCTATGTCATATCTCACTGTTATTGTCAGCTACCTCTAACTATGTTAGTGCTCAATCTCTCACTGTTATTGTCAGCTACCTCTAACTATGTTAGTGCTCAATCTCTCACTGTTATTGTCAGCTACCTCTAACTGTGTTGTGGGTTTTGGTGGGTAGTGGTATTTGTGGGTGTTGGTGGGATGTGTGGATGGATGTGTGGGGGTGAAAGTACGGGTGTTGGAATGGGTGTGGGGGATGTGTGTATGGGTGGAGTAGTATGTGTATGGGACGGATGCAGGGGATTGTGTTTATGTGGGTGGAGATGTGTGGGATGGTTTGAGGAAGTATGTGTGGGAGGTGGGTTGTGTGGGGTAGGCGATTGTGTTGGGTGGATTTGGGATGGAAGGGCGGGTGGGAAGAAGTGTATGGTGTGTGGGTGTGAGATATGTGTGCGGTGTGTTGGTGGGGGATGTGTGAATGATGTGTGAGTGGAGGGTATGTTTGTGCTGGTATGGGTGGAGGATAGTGTGTGGTGTGGGGGATGTGTGTGATGGGTGTGGGAATGTGCGTATGGGTGGGGTATATGTGTGGGTGAGCAGGGGATTGTGGTGGTTGGGGGAAGTATGTGGGGGAGTGTGGGTGGGAGATGTGTGTATGTGGATGGGGAATGTGTGGGTGGGGGTGTGTAGGTGGGTGAGGGAGTTGTATGTGTCGGGGTGGGATGTGTGAGTGGGTGGAGGATGTGTGTGGGGGTAGGGGTATTGTGATCGAGAGATGTTTGGTTGGGAGTGGGTTGGTGGGGGTGTGTGGGTGCGTAGTGGAGGATGTGTGAGTGAGTGTGTGTTGGTGGACGGGTAGGGAATGCGTGTGTGGGTGGGGAGAGGTGTGTGGTGTGTTGGTTGGTGATATTGTGTGGGTGAGGTATGTGTGTGTGGGTGGGGGATTTTTGTGGTGTGTGAGTGGGGGTATGTGGGGTGATTGGGTAAGGGTATCTGTGTGGGTGTGGGTGGGAATATTTTGTGGTATCTGGGTGGGGGATATGTGTGTGGTGTGTAAGTGGGGATGTTTTGGTGAGGGATATGCGTGTGTGTGTGGTGCGTGGGTTGGGAATAGTGCGTGGTAGGGGTGTATGTGATGTGCGGGTGGGGGATTGTGTGGTGGGGGATTAGGTTAAGGCATGTGTGGGTGGGTGGAAGTTGTATGTGTGGGTGGTGGTGTGTGTGTGAGTGGATTGAGGATGTATGGGTGGTTAGGGAGATGTGTGTGTGTGGGGGGGGGGGGGGGGGGGTAGGGACATGTCAGTTGGTGGGGATGTGTGTGTATGGTTTGGGGATGTGTGAGTGGATGTGCGATGTGTGGGTTGGTGGGGGATTGTGTTTGTGGGTGGGGAATATGTTGTCGATGGAGATGTGGCTGGGGGAAGGGTGGTTTGAGGTGTGGGTGGGGAGAGGATGTGTGGGGTAGAATGTGGATGGGCGTGGGATGTGTGGGTTGGTGGGTGAATGTTTGTGGGTGGCGAGTGTGTTTTGGTTGGGGGATCAGGTGAGGGCAGTGTGTGTGGGTGGGGGATGTGCGGGAGGAGGATGGGTCGGTTGGTGGGGTATGTATGTGTCCCTTGGTGTGCGTGTGTGTCGGTAGGTGGGGGTGTGTATGTGTCCCTTGGTGCGCATGTGTGTGGGTAGGTGGGGGTGTTGTGTGGGTGGGGTGATGTATGGATAGGTGGGAGATGGGCTTCATACCATGGTAATTAGCCTTGTTTATGTTTACAACATTCATTTCACAATGTTTATTTTTCTTCCTATGCAAATGTATAATGCTCTTGATGAACGAAAGACGAGTGATTGGAAGGGCCGAATGTAAGACGGGCCTGCGCGCCCAATTTGTGACCCTAATAAAGTTGATTTGATTTGATTTAGTGCTCAATCTCTCACTGTTATTGTCAGCTACCTCTAACTATGTTAGTGCTCAATATATCACTGTTATTGTCAGCTACCTCTAACTATGTTAGTGCTCAATCTCTCACTGTTATTGTCAGCTACCTCTAACTATGTTAGTGCTCAATCTCTCACTGTTATTGTCAGCTACCTCTAACTATGTTTGAACCTCAAATCAACAAACTCACACGGCCTAGATGGTATCAGTAATAGAATTCTTCGTTGTGCTGCACCAGTCATTAGCGAGTCCTTAACGTTTATATATAACCAGTGCCTGGCCAAAAACTACTTTCCATCTGCATTTAAAATTGCTAAAGTGTTTCCGCTAATTAAAAATGGCTCAATCGATAATAGCGTTTTGGGTAATTATAGACCTATTTCCTTACTATCGTCGCTATCAAAACCACTAGAAAAACACATTCATAAAATAACGTTACACCATTTAATTAACAATGATCTAATAATTAACAGTCAATCTGGGTTTCGACCTAAATATTCTTGCCATAGTGCGCTAACAAAAATGACCGATAACTGGCACTTAAACATCAACAACGGTAGAATTTGTGGAGCGGTGTTTGTAGACTTTAAAACAGCTTTTGATATGGTAGATCACGATATTTTAATTAGAAAACTAAAGCAAATGAAGACAAGCACCAACATGGTGAACATAATTACGTCATTTCTATCCGACAGGCAACAAGTCGTGTCCTTCAACAACTGTCTATCAAGACCCACACAGCTTAATATTGGTGTGCCTCAGGGCTCAATACTAGGTCCGCTGCTTTTTGCAGTTTATATTAATGATCTTCCTTTATATATCAATACAACTTGTGATCTATTTGCAGACGACTGTACTATATATACTAGTCAAGAAAACCGTAGTGAATTAGAGAATTCTTTACAAAAGGAACTTGATAATCTTACTAGATGGAGCAATGAAAACAGCATGCAAATTAACATCGACAAAACCAAATCCATGCTAATAACGACCAGACAAAAACTACAGACACTAGCCATAACTGGATCACCGCTCGAACTCTGCATGGGCACGTTACCTATAGTTAATGTGACTGAACATAAAGCACTAGGTCTTTTAATAGACAGCCATTTGAACTGGAGCTCTCATGTTCACGCTCTTACCAAGAAAATAGCGCAAAAAGTTTACCAACTTGCTAAAATTCAGCACTTCCTGGACGAAAGCACACGAAAAATATTCTACACATGCTATATCCAATCACATCTCGATTACTGTTCCACAGTTTGGGATGGTTGCCCTAAATCTAATTTAAAACGACTATGTTCTCTACAAAACCGCGCTATTCGTCTGGTTTCTGGCATAAAGCACGTTGAAAGTAATAATTTGTACAGTCATCTAAGACTTCTACCACTACAAAAGCGCTTCCTTTTCAACAAAGCCAATTAGTGAATAAAATTATATCTCAAAATACCCCAGAGTATCTTCTGCCGCTGATTCAATCTAATGCAATGAACAGCAAGCGCCTAAATTTGTTACATGTCTCAAAGCCTAGATTGGACCTATACAAAACATGTTTCGCCTATTCTGGTGCTCACTTATGGAATGATCTGCCTCCAGATCTGAAAACTCCAATGAGTCCCTACACATTTAACCGAAAACTCTTTCAATACTTAATCCATACCGACTATATGCCACCATAATTCATTTACTGGTATAATTGTTCAGTATAATTGTTCATTATAATTGTTTAGCTATAATTGTTCACTATATATGTGTGTGCGTGTGGGAGCGAGAGAGAGAGAGAGAGAGAGAGAGAGAGAGAGAGAGAGAGAGAGAGAGAGAGAGAGAGAGAGAAAGAGAGAGAAAGTGGGTGTCAGTGAGAGGGAGAGAGTGAATGCGTGTGTGCGCACGTGCATGCGTGTGTGTGTAGAGAGTGATTGGGCGAGAAATGGTGGGGGAATGTGTCAGTGCATGCATTCGTACGTGTATGTGTGAGAGTGAGTGAGGGAGTGTGTGCGTGCGTGCATGCGTTCATGTGCATGTGTATGTGTATGTGTGAGAGAGTGAGTGTGTGTGTGTGTGTGTGAAGGATTGTGTGTTAGAGAGTGAGACAGTGGGAGAGTTGATGTGCTAGTGTGTATGTGTGTGAGCGCGCGCATGCGTGTGAGTGTGTGTATATGAAAGAATACAGAGAGAGAGAGAGAGAGAGAGAGAGAGAGAGAGAGAGAGAGAGCTGAGCAGATGCATGTCGTGTAACACGCATGTTATATAACACGCGAATCCATATGTTTGTGTATTCTCATCTTCATATTATCAGTTAAATACCATTTGATTTTATCATGCATAATATAAACTCATGTTTATTACTGTAGTTTGAGTGAGAGAGTCAGTGAGTGTGAATGAGAGACAGAACGAGTGAGCGTGAGAGTAAATGAGTGAGCGAGAGAGTGAATGAGTGAGCGGGAGAGTGAATGAGTGAGTGGGAGAGTGAATGAGTGAGCGTGAGAGTGAATGAATGAGCGGGAGAGTGAATGCATGAGAGTGAATGAATGAGCGGAAGAGTGCATGTGTGAGAGTGAATGTGTGTGTGTGTGTGTGTGTGTGTGTGTGAGAGAGAGAGAGAGAGAGAGAGAGAGAGAGAGAGAGAGAGAGAGAGAGAGAGAGAGAGAGAGAGAGAGAGAGAGAGCATCACTATTTTTACGTCACATACATTTTATGTACACATTTTTCTCCATGTTTAACATTTTTATGAGACTGCTCATGACAAGTGTCAGTGTATGTGTGTGAGTAAAGTGTGGGAGTTTTTTCATACTAGTTTCAATACTAACGTGAGACATTTTGAATGTGTCTAGATGTAAGGAAGTGTGAGTGTATGTGGAGGATGTGTGTGAGTGTGGGGATATGTGTTGGTGGGGGGTGTGTGGGTGGGGGTATGCGTTTGGATGGGTTGGGGTGTGTGGGTTTTGGTGGGTAGTGGTATTTGTGGGTGTTGGTGGGATGTGTGGATGGATGTGTGGGGGTGAAAGTAGGGGTGTTGGAATGGGTGTGGGGGATGTGTGTATGGGTGGAGGATATGGGTATGGCACGGATGCGGGGGATGTGTGTTTATGTGGGTGGAGATGTGTGGATGGTTTGAGGAAGTATGTGTGGGTGGCGGGGTTGTGTGGGTAGGGGATTGTGTTGGGTGGATTGGGGATGCAAGGGCGGGTGGGGAGAAGTGTATGGTGTGTGGGTTTGTGATATGTGTGCGGTGTGTTGGTGGGGATGTGTGAATGATGTGTGGGTGGAGGGTATGTTTGTGGTGGTATGGGTGGAGGATAGTGTGGGGGATGTGTGTGATGGGTGCGGGGAATGTGCGTATGGGTGGGGTATATGTGTGGGTGAGTAGGGGATTGTGGTGGTTGGGGGAAGTATGTGGGGTGTGTGGGTGGGAGATGTGTGTGTGTGGATGGGGAATGTGTGGGTGGGGGGGGTGTGAGTGGCTTAGGGATGTGTAGGTGGGTGAGGGAGTTGTATGTGTCGGGGTGGGATGTGTGAGTGGGTGGAGGATGTGTGTGGGTAGGGGAATTGTGATCGAGAGATGTTTGGTTGGGGGTGGGTGGGTGGGGGTGTGTGGGTGCGTAGTGGAGTATGTATGCGTGAGTGAGTGTGTGTTGGTGGACGGGTAGGGAATGCGTGTGTGGGTGGGGAGAGGTGTATGGTGTGTTGGTTGGGGATATTGTGTGGGTGAGGTATGTGTGTGTGGGTGGGGGATTTTTGTGGTGTGTGAGTGGGGGTATGTGGGGTGGATGGGTAAGGGTATCTGTGTGGGTGTGGGTGGGAATATTGTGTGATATATATGGGTGGGGGACATGTGTGTGGTGTGTAAGTGGGGATGTGTTGGTGAGGGATATGTGTGTGTGTGGTGCATGGGTTGGGAATAGTGCGTGATAGGGGGTGTATGTGATATGCGGGTGGGGGATTGTGTGGTGGGGGATTATGGGGATGGGTCGGTTGGTGGGGTATGTATGTGTCCCTTGGTGTGCGTGTGTGTGGGTAGGTGGGGGTGTGTATGTGTCTCTTGGTGCGCATGTGTGTGGGTAGGTGGGGGTGTTGTGTGGGTGGGGTGATGTATGGATAGGTGGGAGATGGGCCTCATAGCATGGTAATTAGCCTTGTTTATGTTTACAACATTCATTTCACAATTTTTATTTTTCTTCCTATGTAAATGTTTAATGCTTCATGATGAACGAAAGACGAGTGATTGGAAGGGCCGAATGTAAGACGGGCCTGCGCGCCCAATTTGTGACCCTAATAAAGTTGATTTGATTTGATTTGATTTATGTTAGTGCTCAATCTCTCACTGTTATTGTCAGCTACCTCTAACTATGTTAGTGCTCAATATATCACTGTTATTGTCAGCTACCTGTAACTATGTTAGTGCTCAATCTCCCACTGTTATTGTCAGCTACCTCTAACTATGCTAGTGCTCAATCTGTCCACTGCCAGCCTGTCATTGCATATCAAAATGTTGACTGATATATTTTTTTTTTGGTGTTTATCTCTAGAGAAGTTGGTCCTGGCATGCGTCGTGAGTTCCTCCATCTCCGCCCCTGCCTCGCCCTTGTACGTCACCTCAGTGGGTACATCTCCCGCTGACGTAGCATCGGCCGCTGCTGGCCCAGCGTTGTCTTACCCAGGGGCGGCCCGAGAGACCTGCACAGATCACATGGAGATACACCTGCACGTATCGCCTTCTGTGACCACACGGGACCATCAGCTCTGGCCGCACGATGCAGCCACCGTCACACGACAGCACGTGATCGATTCAATGACCAGCTGTTCCGGCCATGAAGGCAAAACCATCGTTACAGCTGCCAAGACTAGTCATCGACTCGTCTCCCATCGCACAGCCAGATGACAAGTCGTGTGCTCTCCAATCAGAAGCAGCAACAGCGGCAGCGACAACTACATTATTGTCAGTTTCGTCAATGTCTGGCACAACGTGGGCACTAGCATCGATGCCCACAACAACAACAACTTTGGGAGACATAAGAGCTCAAAGAACATCAACAACAATGTATGATTCTGTTCCACTCCACAAGGAGATTGAGCAGTTGAAACGCCAGAAACGCAAAGTGGAGACGGGGCCTCCCACTTTGAAGAGATCTGAGTGTGAGGGACTTTCAACAGCACCTTCCCCTGTGAAAGTCCCACCACAACTTAGTTCTATAGAGGCCCCCAACCCAACCATTCCAAAGCAGCGCAGCCTGGATACAGCCAGGCTGATCAGAGCTGCTCCAATCGTCGATGTTGACAATTCCTTAGCACCTTCTGTGATGGAGTGTACAGAAAGTCTGCATATATTAGAATTAACTTACCCAGAACTTGGCGCTGCTGGAGGCACAAGTCTTCAGACACAAGCAACCAAGAACACGCAACATTTACCTCCGACCAGTGACCACAGCAAGGCTGGCTCCAAATCTCCACGGAGTCCAGCGAGCAAGCACATGCTGCGAGGTCAGAGAGAGGAGAGAGACGCCACACTAAAAGATTACAGAGCCATTTCCCCTCAAGGAAGCCCTGTTGCAGCACGAGGCAAACCACCATTGCCGCGCCACGTGAGTGGCGTTGCCAGGCAGTCCCCATCTAGCTCTTCGGCTTCAGATAAAGGACCTCGATCTAAAAGTGTTAGCGACATGGAGCACAGAATGTCAGACCCCAAGATGGCCAGACCCCTGCAAGAGGTCATCAATAGATTCGAGAAGCGAGCAACTGTTTGTGACAGTGACGATCATCCCATAGAGCTGAGAAAAACCCCAAGTCCAACTCTTCACCTGCCAAGAGTTGGTCTTGTGTCCCGGGTGCGAAGGCTGAAACCAGCGGCTGAGTTACTGGAAGAGAGTCAGCGGTACAGAAGTGGTCATTCTACCTATGCCACTCGCATCCTACAGAAGTATCTGTCAAAGGACGAACACAGACTAGACCCCAGCAGAGATATTCATATCAAAGAACAGCTGCCGGGCAGTTATGGGCAGGACATAGTTCCCGGGGTGTCTGGTGACACGAGGGCTGCAGAAAGTGCAGATCAGTCCACAACACAGGCTGATGTTCATGTTGAAAGGAAGTGATTTTCGGAGGGCCCCTCCAGAGTTTGCTGGAGACATGGCTGAGAAACCGGCTTCTCCCAGTGAACGAGCAGCTCTCATGGCAGTAACATCTGGCAGGTTTGGCCAGCAAGTTACACATCTACCCATTGGTCGTCCATCAAGTCGGCCACAAGAGAGAACTTTATCCGACTCGGACATTGACAGACAGCACCAGGCTGCTTCCAGCACATCCACTAAAGCTCACAATCGTAGATCCTGTGAGGTTGCCATGGTGCTTTCCGCATCTTCATCACCAATCTCAAAACATCCTACCAGATCGGGACGCTAAAGATGGCTGACCCATCGGCTCATATTTCTCAGAAAACAGGCGCAACTACAACCCCCAGCAGCCACCAGTCACTGCCGGCCATCACTCAGCGGGCTGGGGGGCAGCAACTTACAGCCACAGAAGAGACCTCCAGAACTCGAGCAGCCACATATTGCCTTGCAGACGTTGACAGAGAAAAGTCAACCAGGGACAGTAAACTTGCAAGGACGGAACAGCCATCTACTTTAGTATCAGCAAGATTACAGCAGGCAGACAAGGGGAAGCTGTCACAATCTATAGTTACTCATGCGACATCAACGGAGACAAAACATCTGCGCGATCGACTTTCACCTACTCCCACAGAGAGAAGAGAGCGAGGTAAAATGGGGACTGTTGGCATTTTATGCAAGCAATCTATCTCCTTCGACCTGGGCGTGTCCATGTACTCGCAGAAAACTGAGAAGGAGGAGTCATCTGCCAAGTCAAGACACGCCCACAGCTGGGATCCCAGCGAGAGTGTTCATTCTGGTGCTGCTAGGGGAGGCCAGCAGCATGAGACCACGCCCACGTTAGCACTGCCGCCAACAACATCCAGTGCGTCCCCGGAAGCCTCAGAAGAGCAACGACCAGCGTCGACCAGTTCTGAGGGCGAAATGGCTCCGTCATCTCCAACTTCGATGGAAAAGAAGAGATCGCGAGGATTTCTCCATTCCACCTGGCTACAGAAGTCTAAACAGTTCTTCAAGGTCTCCAAGTAAGTGTACAGGGATATAACAAACATTTCCACCTAACACTATAACATTGGCCTCGCCTGATTCTGTCGTCCAATCTAACATCGTTTTAACTAAATTGATGGCAATTACATCTCTCTCTCTCTCTCTCTCTCTCTCTCTCTCTCTCTCTCTCTCTCTCTCTCTCTCTCTCTCTTTGTCTTTCTCTGTCTCTCTTTGTATCTCTGTGCATCTCTCTATCTCACTCTGTTTCTCTCTCTGTATCTCTATCTCACTGTATCACTCTGAATCTCTCCGTCTCTCTCTCTCTCTCTCTCACTCTCTGTCCCCCTCTGTCTCTCTCTCTCTCTCTGTATCTCTCTGTCTCACTCTGAATCTCTATCTGACTCTTGGTCTCTCTCTGTATGTCTCTCTCTGCATCTCTCTTTCCCTCTCTACTCTCTCTCTCTCTCTCTCTCTCTCTCTCTCTCTCTGTATCTCTCTGTATCTCTATGTGTCTTGATGTACGACTGCGTGAGTATGTGTGTATTTGAGTGTGTAAAGTGTGGAAAGTGTGTATGTGTCGATTATATGTGTATGGGAGCGAATTTATAAGTGCGCCTTCTGTGTATGAATGAGAATATAGACGTCATGAGAGGAGAGAGAGAGAGAGAGGAGAGAGAGAGAGAGAGAGAGAGAGAGAGCGTATGTATGTATGTATGTATGTATGTATGTATGTATGTATGTATGTATGTATGTATGTGTGTATGTGTGTGTGTGTGTGTGGATGTATGTATGTATGTATGTATGTATGTATGTATGTATGTATGTATGTATGTATGTATGTATGTATGTGTATGTATGAGTATGTAGTATGTATGTATGTATGTATGTATGTATGTATGTATGTATGTATGTATGTATGTATGTATATGTGTGTGTGTGTATGTGTGTGTGTGTGTGTGTTTGTGTGTGTGTGTTTGTGTGTGTTTGTGCGTGCGTGCGTGCGTGCGTGCGTGCGTGTATGTATGTATGTATGTATGTGTGTATGTGTGTGTGTGTGTGTGTGTATGTGCGTGTGTGTGTTGGATGTATGTATGTATGTATGTATGTATGTATGTATGTATGTATGTATGTATGTATGTATGTATGTGTATGTATGTATGTATGTATGTATGTATGTATGTATGTATGTATGTATATGTGTGTGTGTATGTGTGTGTGTGTGTGTGTGTGTGTGTGTGTTTGTGTGTGTGTGTTTGTGCGTGCGTGCGTGCGTGCGTGCGTGCGTGTATGTATGTATGTATGTATGAATAAGTAAACCTTTCTTACTGAGTTTGTGATTGTGAGTGAATATATGTGTATGCGAAGGAGTGTATATTTGTGTGCTATTGAGTGGTTGCATAACTGTGAGAGTTTGTGTAAATGATGTACGTATATATGCAGGATTGTATGTATGTGTTTGACTGTGCGTGTGTACGTGTGTCTGTCAGCCTGTCTCACAACATGGTAATATGCATTGTTTATGTCAGTTATCAGTTATCAGTTATCAGTTGGAGTATCTTCATTGCACTCCGGACATGTCCATGGGTGCTCAGATCCTCCCCCCAGTATATGCATCAGCGTTCAGTGGCTAATAGTGCCAGTTCTGTGTTGGTTGACGAGGCACCTCATTTTCCCGATGTACCTCTCGCGTCTGGCCGTGCCGATTCTTACTCCCAAGTCTTTCATCCTGGACAGCGATGTGGATTCACTGACGTCAAAGTCCTCTGTTCTCGCCATATCTTTAAGGACGTTAATAACATCGGCACGATCCATGGGCTGGCCATCTACAGGGGGTGCAGAGCCAGCCAGTTTATCAGCTCGTTCATTTCCCTCGACTCCCGCATGTCCCGGGACGAAGATGAAGGTGACTTTACGGACAACAGACTTCCGCAGCGACTCAGTCCACTGTCTACGTACAGATCCAGCTTCGACCTTCTGAATCATGCTCATTGAATCACTTAGTACACACACGTTGGTATAATGCTGTGATTCCAGCCATATGAAAGCCTGTGTAACTGCCATCACCTCCATCGTCATGCTGCTCGTGGTCATAGAGTGGGCACCACTGGATTCTTGAACGGTTCGGCCCGCTGAACGGGCTGTAAATGCCCACGCACTTCTCTGCTGCTTTACAACAGATCCATCTGTATAGATGAGCACTTCGGGGCTATCTGAGTGTTCATAGATGAGCGCGTTAACCTCTGCATTGACAGCGGCAGGGTTCTGCTCTCTGCACCGTCTGTCGAGTGTGATAATGCAGGAGAAAGTGCACTTAAAAGCTGAGGCACCGGCATCCATTCCTTGCCGGGGTTGATACTGGGAAGACTGCAGACCTGTCTAACGACATCTTACGCCCGACCCATCCATGATCTGCCCCTCTTTAGCCTTTCACCCTTTTCTCTGAATATAGCGTCATGCAGAGGGTGCTGCTCATCTGCACTTATTTTTAAGTGTGCACGAGCTCTCCAGAACTTGATCCTGTGTTCCATTGTCGGGAAGTCAAGGAGGTATCTCATTGCTTCACAGCTGATGTCTCTCGTGAGACATCATGATGTCTCTCATGATGCACATGGCTTGGCTTTGTACCTTTTCTAGTCTTCCAATCTGTCTAGGGCTGACAGTAAGGATGGCCAGGGCATACTCGATGGGTGAAAGCACCAGTCCTTGGAACAGAAGTATTTGCAGTCTTTGACTCTCATTGCTGACAAACCTTTTCGAGCTTTCGTTATGACATAATCGACATGATCTCTGAAGGACAGGCTACGATCAAGCCTCACGCCAAGACTGGGTTCTACTCAAAATGCTCCCATCCATTCTTACTGCTGGCAGGTCTGTGTTCACAATATGATTGTTTAGGGAGAACCATGTAACCGATGCCTTTGCAGAGTTGACAAGGGCACAGGCATCAGCACACCATGATAAAATTCGATCTAGTTCGAAGAATGTCGTCAGCAAATGACAGAGACCTACACCTCCCGTCCAACTGTTGTTCAGTGATCGGCACCGTATACGCGTTGAATAGTACTGGTGACAGTGGTGAACCCTGCGGCAATCCTGGACATATCGTTGTCGGCTCAGAAGACCAACTCCCGCGTCTTAGCACCCCTTCCTTTGGAGCAGAACTGCAGCTATCCATCGTACAAGGTGAGGGTGCACTTTCAGTCTGAGGAGGGTTTACATCAAGTGCTCGAAAGATACTCTATTATATGCGTACTCTAAGTCTATGGCGGCCGCACATGTCTCTTCTCTGACCTGAAATCCTTCGTAAACATCTTGAGCAAAGACTGCCGCATTCAGCCATAACTCTTTGTTACGTCTGTATCCCCCAAGTGTGGGCGGGAAGCAGCCGAGTTGTTCCAAGTCACAAGCAAGTCTTTGTGCTACAATTTTCTCCTGTTGCTTGCCAGCAGTGTTCTGCATCGTAATAATTCTGTAGCCGCTTATCTTGGAATGGTCTTTGTTCGGTTTTGGCAGCGGCAGCAAGTAGCTGTGTGGCCCTTCCTCTTTGATCTGACCCCTCTGGATACTGATGTTGAATTCTCTGGCCAGTTCTTCCATGTCATCATCTGACATTACCAGTAGGTCACCATATCGGATGCCGTCTGGGCCTGGGGCGGTGTTAGGTGATTTCTTGAGCATCGCACGAATTGTCTCAGCTGTGATTATGCATTCTTCGTCTGTCCCCACCCCCTCGCACAACTGAGAGAGTGTCGTTGTGGTCCTCTGTATGGCGGGCTCGTCTTTCTGGTCAGTCTGCTCTATGTAGCGTGCAAGAAGTGATTTACCTTTATCCGCATCCGACTTTTTCAATGTGAGGTCTGTGCCTTGAAAGTCTGGAATACCCCTATGTTGTGTAGCACCGTTTATGCTTTTATGGAGGTGCCAGAATGTCGTAAGGGATCGCTCGGAGCACACCTTCCTGCAGAACCCATTTCCTGGCCTTGGCCTGTTTGGCGCAGGATTTGAATAAAGTCATCGTCCTATGGACCTCAGTCTTCAGGTTCGCCAACTCAACTTGTGGCATGTTAGCCTTTCTGGCTTTTTGCCAGTCTTTGACAGCCTGTCTCTTTCCCAGCCATGCCTTCTCGACCTCACCATTCCACCATGGTGGCTGCAATCATCTTTCTTGTCTCCTGCGGGAGGAAGTTAGTTTTCTTATTCTGATCTTGCTTATGGCGTCTTGACCAGTGTTGTCGTACGGGAAGGCATTTGTCTTGTTTCTTTGACTCCTGGCCCTGTCTTTCTCGATCAGGATGACACAAGGGTAGTGGTCACTATCGTGGTATCCCAGTGTGCCCCACCGGCACCTTGGTGCGATGATGGGCGACACCAGAGCCAAGCCAATGACGCTGTCAGAGTCACTTTGTCGAGTGGCTATTCTAGAGACCTTCCCATTGTAACGAGTTCGCCTTGGGTAGTGAGAGTGAACCACCCCCTAGGTGTCTCTACCACTCCCGTGTATTCTAGCCCCAGGGGTTGGACAGGCCTGATACACAATTTTTCCCTGTGGTTGATCTCAAATTAGTTATATAAGTCTACAAGCCCTCCAGATTCTAGACCCCCACTAACTACCTACTCCTGTGGAACAATGAACACAAGCCCCCCCCAGATTCTAGACCCCCCCTAAATACCTCTCCCTTTGGAACAATGAACACAAGCCCCTCAGATTCTAGACCCCATAATACCTACTTGGGAACAATGAACACAAACCCTCCCGATTCTAGACCCCCATAATACCTACCCTGGGAACAATGAACACAAGCCCCCGCAGATTTTAGACCCCCACTAACTACCTACTCCTTGGAACAATGAACCAAGCCCCCCAGATTCTAGACCCCATTCTACCCATCCTGTGGAACAAGAAAACCCAAACCCCTGCAGATTCTAGACCCCCACAAACCCACCCCTAAA
>JACEFZ010014267.1:0-20000 GCA_014155875.1 Cepaea nemoralis
GCCCATTCCCCGGGGGCAAATGAAAGGGGGGGCAATTTTGTTTTTTTGGGAAAATTTTTTAATTTCGAGGAACGGAGCATAATGGGCGCCCATTTCCCGTAAAGGGTTGGAAAAACCGCAAACCAATAACAATTAATTATATCACTTTTTTATATGCCTAGATACAAAAAAGAATAGGTGGGCCTGCCTATCCATCCCTTAGTGGGGGGAATAAAACGAGACACAATTTCTGACAGTCTTTGTCAGACACGAATGGTTTGCACATTTGGAGATCCAAATGTGGAGAAGTAGATCGCCAAAGCCGTCGGTAGGCATTTGAGATGAGGAGATTCTTTTTCTTCTTTTCTTCTTCTTCTTCTTCTTCTTTTCTTCTTCTTCTTTTTTTCTTTCTTCTTCTTCTCTGCGGGCTGCGTGCTTTTTCTTTTTTCCTTTTTCTTCTTCTTTTCTTCTTCCTTCCTTTTTCTTTTTTCTTTTTTCTTCTTCTTTTTTCTTCTTTCTTCTTTTCTTCTCTTCTACTTCTCTTCTTCTTATTCTTCGTTCACCCAGATGTTTTTGTTTGTGTGTGTTTGTATGTGTCTCGTTAGCCCCCTTGGGCCCAAAAACCCTTAGGCCATACATCTGATTTTAGGGGCATTTTAAAACCAGGTAGCCGTCCGGGGGTACTCTCAGTTGTGGTACCATCAACATCCCAGCTTGTAAAATTTTTAAAACGGCGAAGATTTCCGGTGAGCCCCTAAGGGGAAGGCAGGGCAGTCCGGGGCTTTTATCCCACCAAGGAGGTTCTAGACATCTAGCGTGGGTAAGGGGGATCCCCCAAGGAATCACGACGTCCTGCCACATGGTGATTTAATTCCCCACTTGCAGTTTTGGCTTTTCGTTCCCAAGGGCCGCCCCCCCCATAACCAGTACGGTCAGTCTGCAGAAAAAAACCCCCCATTAAGCGAGCTTTGGGTTTGGGAGGTGGGACGCTGTGCCAAGAAGACTAGAAGTCAGAGCTTTTCCGGGCATGGGGGACATTTAACTGGAAGTTTTTGCTTTTGTCCCAAATTTATTTGCAACCTTTAGGCCCCCCCCCCCATCCGACTTCTGGGGATTTTTTTTTTTTGGGGGGGGGGGGGGGGGGGAGTCAGGTTTGCCTCCTAGGGGGTTTGAGGGCATTTATTTTTGTGCGCCACAATCTCGTGGCACGGCATAACGGCCAAAGACATCAGGTCAACCCCCAAGGGAAGGAGGGACAGGGGAAAGGGCATTTCCCCCCCATTCCAGGAGGTTTCCATAAATTTCAGAGCCGGACATAGCGCTCTTTGACTGGGTACCCAAGGGGAAACGCCCCGTCCTGCTTGGTTGAAAAAATCCTCATTTCCTTTATTTGGGGGATCGCGTCGCCACTGCCCCTCCCCCCGAAACAGGAACGGTAGTCCGGACGGGCATCTATTCAGCAAGCTTTTGCTTCAGGACTTTCCCCGTAACGGATTCGTAGCCCGCGTTTATTTGTGTTAATTAGGTTTTCCCACCTTTGCTGCAGGGCGACTTTTACTCTTTCAGCTTCACTTTTGGGGTTTTACGTAATGGGTTTGCTAGATGCGCCCTTTGTGTTAAGAGACGACATCCACCGGCATGCTTCCGCTTCGGACTTCCACGAAAAGGGTTCGCATGCTAAGCACCATTTGTGTTAAATAAAAATTTCTCCACCTTTGTTTGCGCCCCACTAAATGAGTTTTATACAGTTTTTCATCGAAACCCCATCCGTGCGATTGGGACGCTTTTTCATTTTTAGTAACGCTTCGGGTAAAAAAAGTGCGCCGGCCAGTATCTTACCCCCCAGCAGCAGAGAGCGAGTACGGTCAACCCCTTCTCCGGGGGCCCTCATATCCCTCGGTGAGAGCCCTAGAACAAATGTTTGGACCAAGATGAGAAGGCTCAGCATCCCCCAAAATCCATTTCGCAGTGGGTGAGTATGGCCCGACTTCACACCGGGGGTATTACTTACAGCGTTTAGCCATACCCTCAGCTGAGAGCCCTAAATATGTGTCTGGACCAAGATGTAGTGGCACGTGGGTTTATTTGGACTTTGACTGTCTGCTCAGCTACCGCAAGGGAGCGTGGTGTTCTCTTGGTCTGGTTACTACCCTTTTGCCGTCGAATTAGCTGGCTTCGTCGGATAGCTTTGGGGATCATTGGGACACGCAAGCCCCTTACCACGAGAAGGTGGAGACACGTCAGCGGGGTGATGATGACACTAAAGGGGAAAGTCTTTAGGATCGGGTGGAGGTCACAAAGAGACGGAGTATCCATATAGGGGAAAGCTAGCACAGAAGGAGTGAGGGGAACGAAATTACAGTTAAAAAAAAACCCAGAGGAATGTTATAACTAAAAATTTTAAACTTCGTGGGAATAAAGACAGGAATGTTCAAAGGCTTTTGAAGAGGAGCCAGAGTATGGTGGGAAATTTCCCCGCGTGCAGTGAT
The DNA here is from genome assembly GCA_014155875.1 of Cepaea nemoralis. Classification (NCBI taxonomy): domain Eukaryota; kingdom Metazoa; phylum Mollusca; class Gastropoda; order Stylommatophora; family Helicidae; genus Cepaea; species Cepaea nemoralis. The sequence goes on from JACEFZ010014267.1 coordinate 2,469, forward strand.
TGATTCATATTTTCAAAATTTTAGAGAAAGCAGGAAAAAAGAATAAGCGCCCGTCTTAAACATCCGGGTGCTGTTTACCGAGGTAGGGGGTTTTCCCAAAAAACCTGCAGTTTGACTAAAAATTTGAATTCCGCCCTTGAGGGGGGACTAAATTACAAGTACATAAGAAGCAAAGTAGGTACCCAGTTTGCGGGGGGGACAGGGTAATAGAGCAAGCTAATCCACACGCAAACACCACTCCAGTGCACTAGTAGTAGTAGCACGTGTATGGACTACGCTTAAGTTCAAATTTTCAAATCAAAAAAAAAAAAATAAAATTCTTACAACCAAAGTTTTTTGATTGATACAGACTGTCAAAGAAGAGGGAATTTAGAACAAACCCGGGGAGCCACAAAGGTGTTCCGTCTCCAGTAGCCTACGTAGCAATGTATAGATGCTGTCGATACAGAGAAAACATTAGTTGTAAACACGCCCGATTCTTCACGTCCTCCACATAAGTCACTTGCATATCCTTTTACAAGGGGCAGTCAAACCCCTGCATTTTTTTGGGTTTTGTGGTTTTTTAGGCCCGGTTTTCTTTAAAATAGTTTGTCTTTGCTTTCTGGACGACCGACATTCATATTATCGAAATCAACGCTAATCAATCTGCTTCTATATCGCCTCCAGCGGATTTCGAATCCACCAACTGGTGTGCCTGGGAATTATGAAACTGCGTTCATTAACATGTAACCTACAAACGCCGACATCCAATTGATTAAAGGTTAGTTGCTTAGATTCTACAGGTCATCGCAGCCAATCCCAGCATTTTTTAAGGGGGGGGGGCGACTTTGTGATTACTTTTCAGGTTTACGTTCATTAGTGTGCCATTGCTTTCTGAACGACAAGCACCCATACTTGTGTATGGAAACTAAAGCTGCCAAATCGCCCACAGCTGTGTTTCAAACGCGGTATGCGGGAGTACGAATTGCACCCGTAACACCTTTGCCAGAGAGCCGGCATCATATTGATAGTAGTAAGACATGTACGTTACCCACCTCATTTGGCGGCTCTCGGAGGTTAGGTCCTCTTTCTGTGTCTATATTGACGTCATCAGAGCCTCCTAACAACTGGGGCCTCCGCACCTCCTTTTCGTGTCTTTGGCATGTAAGGTCGCTGTGTTAGTGGGAAGGTCTATGCTACTAAGAGATTAAGAGGTGGTGTTCGGCCACCGTATAGTGACTACAAGTCCCGCCATCGAGAAGTGACCACTAGTCCAGCCATCGAGCAGTAATATGCACTGGCAGCCGTCTTCAACTCTGTCCTTAACTTAACATAACATAACATTAACCCGTGACTTGCACTTACACTAGCTGTTACAAAATCAATAACATTCATCTGTGTAGCGGTTAAGCCCGGGGATGATCTCCGTTGTTATAAATGGGTCAGATTATCATTAGTACTCGACATAATTGTCGGTAGTGGAGTATAGGTTCAGTGTATGTGTCCGTAATAAGATTAAACATGTGTCGTGACTAGCTAGGTGTTCATCCATAGCCATAGATCCTAGGTGGAAACATCCTTTTACATCGTTGATTGCCGAGGCCAACAGGCTGTGGAAAATCCGTCTTTGTACAGCAGTTCCTGGCCAATCTCCGATACATGGTCTTCCCGATTCTATTCGAGGTTATATGGTGCTACGGGGAATGGCAACCCATGTACGAGACTATGAAGGGTGTCCCGTTTAACGAGGGACTGCCCGACGTGGAAAATGGACAGATGATAGAGTAACCAAACTATTTACTAAGGGTAATCATCTCATAACCTCAATGTCATGTATATAGTACAGAGCCTCTTTGGTAAGAATAAATAACAACGAACTATCAGTCCGAAATCGCATTACCTAGTAATGTTTAAACATTCCTGAGACGGGTTGCAGATTACCAGTCTGGCCAAACAGATGTACCCACGTCGTACTATCTATGTCAAAGGGAGTTTTAAAGACGCGACAACGACTCCACATGGGTATTTGCTATTCGACCTTACACAGGAAACACAGGATAAGCTCAGCTTAGGCAGCTGTATATTTCATGATCAGAACCAAGTTGTCTACGTCCCCAAATAACCATGTCCAACCAAGTGAATTGTAACGAGGCCATGTTGCGCTTCTTGGGTGAGGCGAAGCCATCTGCCATGAAAGCTGTGATTAAAACAGCTTCCCCAGACCTCGTCCAATCACTTTGTGAATGCTGTCGCAATGTCTTAAAAGGGAATGCTCCCCTGATACCAAAGTCAGAAGTGCCGGCTGCAGCGCCCCCCCCCCCCCCCCAAAAGTCTGAGAATTCTCACACATAAGAAACTGTCGATCAAGAAAAGGAAACAGATCCTGCAACAAGGGGGTTTCATAGGCGCCTTACTAGGACAAATATTAAATGTGATAAAAGGTGTTGTTGGTTTGTAATTGGCCAATACAATTATCCTGATCGACCCCCGGCTGCTGGAAAACCCTATGCACCACCCGACACACCAAGTGATAGCCTGCGTGACTTGGACTAACAAATGCAACACGTCCTGGAAAGTGAAGATCTGCCACCGCATTAAAAAGAGCCCGAGTATGCCAACACACATTGTAGCGGTATCTGAATCTATTAGATCAGTACAGACCCAAACCATTAGGTCTAGTCGATATCAAAGCCGCCTCAGGTACAAAAACCTGAAAGACGACCAGTCGTTGAGACAGCCAGTCAAATAACCAAGACACCTAATCAAATAACAACCAGTCAAGTAACCGCCAATACGCCAATAACGCCCAAAAGTCAAGTAATTAAGACCACTCCACCGTATAAGCTCAAGCGAATGAAGAAGAGTAAGTTTCCCACGCCAAAGTGGGAAAAATGGCCGCGCAAATAAGAAAGTATTACCACCACCCACAGCAACCGGGGACCTGTAATGGGGCCACTGCTTTAAAGCGACACAGTCAACTGATGGCTAAGAAAATAGAGGGCTTCTTACCACAGCAGGATACGTATACGTTGCATAAGCTGATCCGTCGACGTTTTAAGAGACGCCAGACCATAACCGGTGGGATAAATCAGCAGATCCAGGCCGTCTTGATAGATTTGATACTATTACAAAGATACAACGATAGGATATCGTATCTAGTGACATGCATCGATGCGTTTAGTAGATATGCCTGGGCGATCCCGATCAAGAAGAAAACGGGGAAAGCCCTAGTGGAAATTGTGAGTAAAATCTTTGGTGAAAGCCAGACCTTCTAACAATTTCTGAAAGACCAAGGTGTTCATTTCTTTACCACAGAGAATGAAGATGTTAAGGCCGCGATAGTGGAAAGATTCAACTGGACCCTTTGTCATATATTTTTGAGGGGAGTGGGAGATCACTGTAGTGCATGCCCCATTTCTAACAAAAGAAGTAGAGCCTCATCCTCTTCTATCTTCAATAACCCCAGAATATGAACCTTGAGTTATCTGCAGGCCTCGTTCTATTAAGTAGTCTAGGAGATATAGATTATGGCCCTGGTGAGAATAATGATTACTAACTGGGATTCTGCCCCTGCTCCAAGGATTCTGTAGCTCTGGAGCCCCCTTTTTTGTTTATCAAATCTGAGGAAAGTCTGGAGAATTTTCTCAGCCTGATTAGATGAAGAAAACATGGATATTGAGCAGTTGATAGATCTAGAGTCTTCCTCTCCCCCCATTTTAGTAAGTCATTATGAGTGGATTTATTTTAAACAATCAAACACATAATCAATCACATTAGATTCTGACAACATGATGTACAAAGAAGCTGGTGACTCACAGATAGGTTTGAACTGATAAATTAACAGAAGGTCAATTCATGTTAATCATTTATTGGACTGGGCCTGAGCCTTCTGGCCAGTACATACAATCTCTATTGTGATTTACACAAGATATATTAGAAACGTTGCATATTGGGACCATTGTCACAGGCCATCAATAAACAAGCATCAATACATGAGAGGTCAACAAGTGTGAAACAATAGTAAACATTTTGATGTTGTACATGTTAAGTGTGATGATGATACAACAATTAAATATCAGTTTCCTGAAATTTGGTGTGGTGTGTACCAATTAGAAAGGTAACCTGGTGACTGGAAGTTTTGGTAAGCCAGGGTCCAGGACTGATGGATCCACTTCAGGTCTTGCCCGTTTAGCTCCTCTGAAGGCCTCCCCATACTTTGCTCATGGCCAAGTCATTTTCCATCTCACTTGTGGTCATTCTTTCTCCGGTTTTCCCTCTTTCAGGTTGATTTAGGTGGGTTAGTTTGCTGATGTGTTGGGTGGTTGTTGGTATGTAGCCACAAGAATCACTGATGAATATTCACATATATATGTACTTTCCCTACCAATACAATATTCTAAAAGTAGGTCAGAAGAAATCTAAATTCCTGAAGTAGGAACTAGTTCCCCTCCCCTTTTTTTTTCTCTAAGCTAGTGTTGGGTTAATTTGGGGTGGTCAGAGTTTATCACACTGTGTACACCCTTTTATCAACTGGTTCCTGCTGTATGTAAGTTCTCATTTGACCTGGGGTCAGTGAACGTGTACAGTAAGACAGTGACAAGAGTGAGAAGGTGTCAAGATGCATGTAAATAAATGACATACATTTATAACATTTCTTCCCCCAAAGGTGTTTATAATGTGTATAAATATTTCTCGTGTTTTCCCAATTAACCAACTTCTTCTTCTGCTGTATCTAATAACTCTCTCCATTATCTGTTCTTGTTGTGATGTTGAGTGTTGGGTTGTGTGGTGATGAGTGGTGTTGAGTGGTGGTGTTTTAAGTTATGTTGAGTAATGAGGTAAGTTTACTTCGTGTGGTTTGGGGTTCCGCGAAGCACAACTTTTCTGATGGTTTTGCAGTTCATAAGTGCTCTTATCTAATTAAAATTTGACATAAATATAAATATTTATCCTTTTAAACCATATCCATTCAATAGATGAAGCAGAAAGAAAAGATTTGGGTTTCTCTATCAACTTTCTAAATTGAAAAAAAGACATAGATAAGTCTGTTTTAAAACAACGCACTTATTCTAGTACACGAACTGTCATTTTAGCTGTAGGTAGTGATAGCATTTTTTTTTATCAGTGTCTGCTGAAATGCACAAGATTGCTTTAGAATCATCACTTCGTACAGTTGTTCAGAATAGAATGGAGTAGTATAATGCACTTCTTAAAGTTAATAATTATCCTTAAGAATATCAGAGATTTCAGTTTCATCGAAGAGAATATTAGAGTGTCAGTTTGCCCGGGAACGGCTCTGCGTCGTTAGAATCTACAGTCGAGCATTTTTTTACATTTCAGAGGTGTTAATTAATAATAATACATTTCAATTGACATTACAAACACTGGATACCATTTCCTGATACCTGATACACCGGGTTCTTAGTCTAATCTCGGGAATTACAAGCTTACCTCGGATCTAGACACTCCGCAATTCCATGTTTGAAAATTTGGTCACACCAGCTTCTCACGTCTGTTCATCAGGCTGGTTGCAGGAAAAGTGCGGGCTTACCATATTCTGATGAAATATTAACATATGCAAAACATGCGTTGGCGCGAAAGCGGGTCACATGTCTATTTCGTCCAATGGTCTTCCGAGCTTTGTCTGATGAAATCTTTCTAAGAATCCACGTCATCTGTCACTTATGCAGTTCCAGTTTCGATGTTAAATTTTAAGTCCTAGTTTCAGTTTGCGGTTGAGAAGTCAATTGTTTTGTTATTTCCTCTTCTTGGCTTGCGGTCTTGGTAACTGAATAATGGTGGTTAGCCATTATGCTACACCCTTAAAGAAAAAAAAAGTGACTTTATTTCACCAATACCAATACACCGCGCTACATTGATGTGATAGATATCTTGATCTGAAACTACAATGGTGTGTATCACAGAAGTATTTGCATGGCTGAAGAAAATAAACTACAGTAATCAAAAAGAGGTGTGGAATACCTTGTACAACAAGGTAGGCGTGTCAAGTAAAGTAAATTGGGACTGAGTCAGGCTCGCTCAGCCTAAACAACCTTTTAAAAAGGGTTCTATGCCGTCGTGGACAGAAGAATTATTTGCCTTTAGTCGTATAAAACAGATCACTCCGGAGACGTATCTGATGAAAGACGAATGGGGGGATAACTACAAAGATCATTCTACAGAGAAGAGATCCAACCAGTCGGAGATAAACAAGTGTATCATATTGAATTAATCTTACAAGAGTGACGAAGGAGAGGTGGTGGTAAAGAGTATTTACTGAAATGGTTCGGGTATAATTCGTCAGTCAACAATTGGATTTCAGACCTAACCAGATACCGAGATTAATGAAAGAAGACCTTGTAGAAACTACTGTGCTACGCCCACAGAATAACCCAGACGAAGAAAGAACTTTGTTCTGGTCGTTTTTTTTTTTTTTTTTTTTTTTTTTTTTGTCAACGTGTGCCACGGTTAAAGATTGTGTTCTTCTGTCAGTTGGCGGTTATATACACCGTTATTTTCTATCACTATTCAATCTGAGTCGAGGCGGCGCCAAAGCATCTCATTTTAAGAAGGTCTAGTTGACGAATTCAAAACCTTTGTCAGTCAAGAATTTATCGGTTGTCTATAACCAAAGATTTTACTCACAACCTCCACTAGAGGTTTCCCCTTTTTCTTCTTGATCGGGATCGCCCAGGCTATTTACTAAACACATCGATGCATGTCACAAGATACACATTCCATCGTTGTATCTTTGTAATAGTATCATATCTATCAAGTCAGACTGCTGATTTATCCCACCGGTTATGGTCTGGGGTCTCTAAAAACGTCGACGGATCGGTTTATGCAAAGTATACATATCCTGCTGTCGTAACCAGTCCTCTATTTTCTTAGCCACCAGATGACTGTGTCGCTTCAAAGCGGTAGCCCCGCCATTAGCCCCTGGTTGCTGTGGGTGGTAGTAATACTTTCTTATTATTATCTCGGAGATGGGCCAGGAACTGCTGTACAAAGACGGATTTTCCACAGTCTGTTGGCCTCGCAATCAACGATGTAAAAGGATGTTTCCACCTAGGATCCATGGCTACGAATGAACACCTAGCTAGTCACGCCACATATTTGATCTTATTATGGACACATACAATGAACCTATACTCGACTACCGGCAATTATGTCGAGTATTATTAATACCCCGACCCATGTACCACAACGGAGATAATCCCCGGGCTTAACCTCTATATGGATGAATGATACTGATTTTGCAACAGCTGGTGTAAGTCCAACTCACGGGTTAATGTTGTTTTATGTTAAGTTAAAGACAGAGGTGAAGTTGGCAGGCAGTGCTTGTTACTACTCGATGGCTGGACTAGTAGTCACTTCTCGATGGCCTGCCTTGTGGGCACTTCTCGATGACCGGACTTTTGTTCACAACACCGTGGCCGGACAAGCTAGAAACCACCCTCCACCTCTTAGTAGCCAGATATTCCTGCCAAAACTGCGACCTTACAGACCAAAGACTCGAAAAAAGGGTGCGAAGGTCTCACCCATAATCCACCCCTGAGTAGAGCAGAATTTCCCGCCAAAACATCGACCTTAGTAATCCAAAGATACGACAAGGAGGTGCGAAGGCTCCAGTTGTTAGGACGCTCTGATGACGTCAATATAGACACAGAAGGAGGCTTTAACCTCCGAAAACCTCCAAATGCGATGTGTAACGTACGTTTCTTACTACTATTGATACAAACACATAATAATTTATTGAGTTATTTATTCTTTCTGATGGCACAAACCCACCCACTCCCCATTTATGTCTTCCTCCTGGAATATAGGGGCCCCAGTGGCGCAGTAGCCGACACTCTCACCTATAGACCCCGTCGTTGTATAGTCTGTCCAGAAATGAATGCCGTCATTCACAATCAATTATTTTGAACACTGTCTATTGCATCGTTATGAAATTTTTCCTGCCGTCTTATTTTTACCCCCACTCAAGGAATAGGTCTTTGATAGGTCCAAAAGCAACGTAAATCATCGAAAGCGGAGACATTTCTTTGATGATTTGGCGAAAATGTAATGAATTCACGCTAAAAAAAACTAGTCTTACAGTAAAGCACGTCTTTCGGGTAACGACACAAGTACAAGGCATAGCCAGATTCGTATGGGAGTGGGTGCAATAAAAAATAAAAGTAGCTTAAAAGTCGACAGGGTCGACTGCATTGCACCGGGCTTTTATCCCATATGGCTCTGTCTCTTTCTGCAGCGCGGAAAGCGCCGCACAAAGCACGAACTCCGTAGCTCCAGCGACGACCCTCGGGAGTCTCCGAATAAATGCACTAGTGAAATGAAGGACGCGGCCCGGAATCGAACATACAACCTTCGGAGCCCAAATCAGACGGCTTGATCACTCACCACGGAGACTCCCGAGAGGGGTGCAATGTGTAATATTAGAAAAGACAGAGAATTTACAGAGACATGGAGTAAATAATGTGTTAATTGACAGGAAAGTAGAAGGAATATATTTCTTACCTTTATTTTCATTTCCTTCTTGTTTCTTCAGCTGCTGGTTAATAATGTGCACACAAGTATTCATGTTACTAGGATTCATTTAGCTTTTTATATTGAGTTCGTGAAAGATTCCAAAAAGCTGTGCGTTAATGTGCGTATGGAGTGACCAGAAATGATACCGCAATTTAGTCATCATGTGTCCATTTTTAAGGATCTGTTCAGCTGTCTGTGTAGTTTGTTCACACGTACACATGGGTGACAGACCCACTTTGAGTCTTCGTGAAAGATTGTCTACTCTGCTGTTTACATGTGCATGAAGAAGTACTTAGACTGCCACACTTCACACCACAGGTATGTCGGTAGCAAAAGCGACCCAGAGGCATGCAATGGAATATTGCTTGTCTAGCAAATCCATTAAGTGGAAAGTCTGAATTGAAAACTCACTGTGTAGATGCCATCTGCAGACTACATTCTTCTGGTTTCCGGAGGAACAACATGTGGTGACTGGAAGGTCCAATATACGGGAGTCTCTGTGGCGAAGTGGTCAAGCCGTTTGACTCGTGCTCTGAAGGTTGTGGGTTCGATTCTGCGCCGTGCCCTTCGGTATACAAGTTAAATGTTTCGGAAACTCCTGTGGGTCGTCGCTAAAAGCTACGGAGTTCGTGCATTGTGCAACGCTTTCCGTGCTGCGGAAAGAGGCCTAGCCATATTGGATAAAACCCGGTGCAATGAAGTCGACCGTGTCGACTTTTAAGCGACTTTTATATACGGAAGTGAGGCTAAGCAGCCATGTGACGATTCCTTGGGTGAGCCCAGGACCAGAGCGCTATGTGTCGGCTCTGCAATTATGGAAGCCATCATGGATGGCGGGGAATGCCCATGGTCTGCCCCTGCCTTCCCTTGAGGGCTTACCAGGATGTCTTAAGTTGTTCTAAATGGGCCAGCTGGGATGGCGGAACAACACCACAACAGTGAGAGTCAAACGCCCTAAGAAACCCCTGGGATGGTTAACCTGGTCAACAAATGCCCGCAGAAGTTGGATGTGTCAGCCTGACGGCGCAAGAATGCAGCTCTGCTGTAAACAGGGATAACGCAATCACGTCCAAAAAAAAAACAACTCCGGATGAATAAAGAAGAAGAAGAAGAAGAAGAAGAAGAAGAAGAAGAAGAAGAAGAAGAAGACCCAGCCTGAATTGAGTACTAGTATATGACCCGGAAATTAAGGGCGACCTGTGTCATATTGGCCACATCACCTCTCGGGTGCCAGATGGTCATAAAATTATGTCGCTGGCGCATTTACTCAGTATGTTCTACGGCGTGGAAAATAATCGTCTACAAGGGCTATTCTAAAATTGTGGACCACTGAACAAATGCGACTATAGGTTGATGTGTAGTGAGCTAAAAGACTACTGAATGATGCAAGCAATGAATGGTGTCGCTATGGCAATCGGTTTAATTTTACCAACAAATCGGCTGTTGATTTTTAAATAGCCCTCGTGTTAATTCTGTCCACTTCAATACTTCTTTTAGCTACTGGGCCCTTGACCCCGACTTACTGTCTGGACATCCACACTTCCTTTAGCCTTTAGCTGGCCCTAACCTGTCATATACAAACCCAGAATGAATTATTCTTCATCCTCCTCAACGCCGTAACCTACACTCCGATAGAAAGCCGCACTCATCCACACAATCACCCACACCCAGGTTCCCACTCCGTGTTAATCCCTCTAGGACAGTCGCTGTCGCCCAGGAATAAATAATCGATTACGCTAACAATCCCAACCTATTAGCCCTAGTAACGGTAGATGTGGGCTAATTACGCCGGCATTGCAGCCATAAAATTGTTAGCAATTCCGACTATCGATCCGGTACCTTCCGAAACACTTTGGTTAGAAAAGTAGTTCCCTATAGCGTGTTCCCCTCGAAATAAATAGAACTCAATGCTCCCATGGACAGTTCAATAACTTTCCTCTCGCTAATTATCATTCCAACAGTCACGGCTTTCAGGAATTCAGAAACCGCCTCTTCAGCGCAACCAAGCGTGTCCGGAAACTGCAATTCGTTCTAAACAGAGACCCGTACTCGCCTTCAATGTCCGCCAACATTCATTATGGCCGTGAGCAAGGATACTTTTTCGCCTATTCAGAATAACGATCTGCTTTTAAACTGGGCTGAATTATAGAGCCACCAGTAAAGAGAGCCAGTTCGATTCGTCCAGGGTTGATGTGTATCGCTTCACTTCGACCCGACTACGATCTATGGAAGTGAAAACGTCACGTACGCGCCAACGGGGAGAGCTTAAGTAGAGATCCGAGGGGAAAACCGTTGTCCTGAATTGACTGTAGTGGGAGTATAAACAGCCGTGGAGAAGTTGGACACGGGATGATGTAATTCCGAATAATGTTTTTTTAATGTATTCTGTGCTAAATAATTCGTCTTGATTTTAAACTATAAAAATTGGGGTAAAGCTGTGGAAATGTAAACAACCGAAACAAAATCGAAGCGTGTTATAGCTTTATAACATCGCCACCATCATCATCCAGTGCCTTGCCAACTGTTGTTGACGATCATTGCCTATCTGCAAACTACGGAGAAGGCTCTAAAGTAAATGTATCAGAATGAAATAAAATATGAGGTTCAGGTCTCAGCTGTTGCCAGGTTTATTGGTTAGTTGTTGGCAGTTATCGATAAAAGGTATTTGCTTCTGCCGAGCTGTTGCGGTATTGTAGTTGCATATCCATTACAGGAAGTTGCAGTCAACACCAGCATGTGTTTTGGGGTTGTTGTTGTTGTTTTTTGTTTTTTTTTGGGGGGGGGGGGGTGTTGTGATCTCTTGTCAAGTTTACGATCAGTAGTTTGCCATTGCTTTCTGAACGACCAGCACCCATACATTTTCGTTAAAAAAACGGTCTACTGCCAAACCACGCACTGCTGTGTTTCGAACGCGGGTGTGAGGGCTCACGAACCGCGCCCGTAACCCCTTAGAATAGGATCACAAAATATGATAGAGAAGCTCGAGGGCTGGAATAGCACGCATATACAGACGAACGTTTCGATCAAAATCGTTATCAATGGACAACAAAAACTAAGCACTAAAAATATACAGTGCAAGCCGCGTAAGGCGATGTCGTATGTGGCGAATTTCTGTTGTGAAGAACAATTTGTTTATCCCCGACAATTTTTCTTCTTTGTCTGTTGTCTCTTATAAGAGACATTTCTGATAAGAAGAATTATTTCTTGGGTCCCGGGTGAGTTCGCCTTATCAGATCTACACTGTATAACGAATGAACAGCAAAGAGAACGATGTCTAATGTAGCAATCTGGGAGATTTGCTGGTTGTTGGTTAACTGTTGGTTTGTTGTTGGTTGTTTAGGGCCGAAGGGGTTTTCATTTATCTCATCTTGCTCCTCTTATACATTGTACTGTCGGTGTGAAGTATAAACAATGGGATAGTGCCCATTTCTGGGCTTCATATATCGATATTCCCATGGACTGCTATTCCCTCTGTCCATTGTTTACGTGGTCAGACTCTTTTTCAGCTTCCATTTAGTCTGCACATCATTGACGAAAGGATTAATAGTCAAATTTGGCAATCTTCTAGAAGATTCACAACCATGCAACCAATAGCCAACCAATCAACCAACCAACCAACAGCCAACCAACCAATCAACCACCAACAAATCAATCAACCAACTAACAGCCAACCAACCAATCAACCACGAACAAATCAACGACCAATCAACCCACCAACAAACAGCCAACCAACAACCAACCAACAACCAACCATAAGCAAACAACAACCAACCACAACCAACCAACAACCAACCATAAGCAACCAACAACCACTCAACAACCAACCAACAACCAACCATAAGCAACCAACAACCAACCATAAGCAACCAACAACCACCCAAAAACCAACCATAAACAATCAACAACCAACCAACCACAACCAACCAACCAACAACCAACCATAAGCAACCAACAACCAACCATAAGCAACCAACAACCAACCAACAACCAACCATAAGCAACCAACAACCACCCAACAACCAACCATAAGCAAACAACAACCACCCAACAACCAAACATAAGCATCCATCAAGCAACCAACAACCAACCATAAGCAGCTAACAACCAACCAACAAACAACCATAAGCACCCAACAACCAACAAGCAACCAACCAAAAGCAACCAACAACCAACCATAAGCAACCAACAACCAACCATAAGCAACCAACAACCAACCATAAGCAACCTACAACCAACCATAAGCAACCAACAACCAACCATATGCAACCAACAATCAACCATAAGCAACCAACAACCAACCATAAGCAACCAACAACCAACCATAAGCAACCAACAAACAACCACAAGCAACCAACAACCAACCATAAGCAACCAACAACCAACCATAAGCACCCAACAACCAACCAACAACCAACCATAAGCAACCAACAACCAACCATAAGCACCCAACAACCAACCATAAGCAACCAACAACCAACCATGAGCAACCAACAACCAACCATAATCAACCAACAACCAACCATAAGCAACCAATAACCAACTATAAGCAACCAACAACCAACCATAAGCAACCAACAACCATCCAACCAACAACCAACCATCAACAACATTCAACAACCAACCACCAACCAACTAACAGCCAACTAAAAACCAACCAACAACCAATCAACAGTCAATCCAACCAATCACCAACCAACAATCAAAAACCAACCACCAACCAACAGCCAACCACCAACCAACATTCAACAACCAACCACCAACCAACCAACAGCCAACTAAAAACCAACCAACAACCAATCAACAGTCAATCCAACCAATCAACAACCAACAATCAACCAACAACCAACCAACAACCAAGCACCAACCAACCAGCCAATGGTTAACAGTAAAACCACAGTGTTCCACTTTGTACAGACAGAAAGTTAACGCAGCAGAGACCAGTGACAGAAAGAGACTAGAGTCGTGCCACTTATGACAGCGACGAAGAGTTTAGGGAGCTTATCAAACTATACAGAGGCGATTTGGTGTAATCGTTAGAAAACAAAAGTTAGTTGCAAATCCCTTATAGGAAGTCGCAGTCAATCCCAGCATGTTGTTGTTTTTTTGTTGTTGTGATTTCTTGGCAAAGATTACGTTAAGTCGTTTGCCATTGCTTTCTGAAAGACCGACACTCATAACATTGAATGAAAACCAGCGCACGATGGTCTGCTTCCAAATGGCCCGCAGCTGTGTTTTGAATGCGGTCCCTTCTGACGTGTCTCCACCTTGTCGTGGTAGAGGGGCTTGCGTGTCCCAATGACCCCAAGAGCTCTGCCGACGAAAGCACAACTACATGTCGGACAGGCCTTGGGATAGGGAATAGACTAAGAGAGACACAACCTGCTGCTCTGCAGGTAGACCGAGGATAGGCAGTCAAAGACCGAATCAGACGCACGATGTCACTAACTCTTGGTCCGGACACATACTCTAAGGCTCTCTGCTGAGGGATATGACTAACGCCTCTAAGTCAACATCCCCCGGCTGTGAGAGCCAGGCCGATACATGTCGGACAGGCCTTGGGATAGGGAATAGACTAAGAGAGACACAACCTGCTGCTCTGCAGGTAGACCGAGGATAGGCAGTCAAAGACCGAATCAGACGCACGATGTCACTAACTCTTGGTCCGGACACATACTCTAAGGCTCTCTGCTGAGGGATATGACTAACGCCTCTAAGTCAACATCCCCCGGCTGTGAGAGCCAGGCCGATACTTACCCACAGCAAAATGGTGGTGAGATGCTAAGCCTGCTACATGCTTGGTCCAGATACCTGTTCGAAGGCTCTCATCCGAGGGATAAAACCCCCGGATGAGAGAGCCTGGCCATTACTCGCTCTCTGCTGCATGGAGGTAAGGTGCTGAGCCATCAGCACATGTAGCCTACCTCTGCAACGCTACTAAATGTGGAAAAGCGTCCCAATCGCATGTAGTGGTTACGATGCAAGTCTGTACTAAAGCTCACTGAGTGAGCGTAGACAAAGGTGGAAAAACATCTCATAAACATGAAATGGAATGCTTGGCTAGCGAATCCATTACGTGGAAGTCCGAAGTGAAAGCTTGCTGAGTGGATGTTGTCTGCAGACTGACCGTTTCTGGTCTGTGTGGGGAGAGGCCAGGGACGAAAAAAAATGCCCAATACATGGAAGTGAGGAATTAAACCAGCCATGAGCAGGGCGTGATGATTCCTCGGGTGAGCCCAGTCTCAGAGCACTATGTGCCGGCTCTGAAATTATGGAAGCCTCCTTGGATAGCGGGGAATGCCCATGAACTGTCCCTGCCTTCCATTGAAGACTGACCATAAAGTCCTTGGCCCTTCTAACTTAATCAGCAAAGATGTGGACGACACCACAACAGAATGTCCCTCAACCTCCAGGAAGGCCAACCAGATTTTTAACAAATGCCAGCAGAAGTCGGATGTGCCGGCCTAAGGGTGCAAATAAATTGGCACAACACAAAAACGTCCGATTGAAATCTCCCTCGTGCCCGGAACAGCTCTGACTATCTTGTCTTCCGGCCGGAATAGCTCTGACTATCTAGTTTTCCGGACACAGCGTCCGTACACGCCCGAACCGAAAGTTCTCTGAGTGGAAGTCGTCTGTAGACTGGCCGTTCCTGGTTTATGCAGGAACGGCCTGTGGTGAACAAAATGCCCAATACATAGAAGTGAGGAATTTAAGCAGCCATTTGCAGGACGTGGTGATTCCAAGGGTGAGCCTAGCACCAGAGCGCTATGTATCGGCTCTGCAATTATGGAAGCCATCCTGGATGGTGGAAAATACCATGGACTGCTCCTGCCTTCCCTTGAGGATGACCGTGAAGTCCTCGACCGTATTAACTTGACCAGCTGGGATGTTGATGGCACCACAACAGTGAGAGTCCCCCGGGATTGCTAACCTGAATAAGAAATGCATGCTAAAGTCGGATGTGTTGGCCTAAGGGTCTCGGCCCAAGGGTGCCTAACTTAGACACACTGCACGTACGTCTGAAAAAAACACTCCGGATGAACGCAGAATAAGACGAAGAAGAAGAAGAAGAAGAAGAAGAAGAAGAAGAAGAAGAAGAAGAAGAAGAAGAAGAAGAAGAAGACGAATGCGGTAAGCGGGATTACGAATTGCGTTCACAACACCTTCGCCACAGTGCCGGTGTTAGATGGCTACGACGATAACGTGATGAGCGCGGTCGGACGATCGTTCCCTGCCCTGCACTCGTCATTCGCTAAGAGAATAAAAGACTGACCACCTATGTCTTCGTGCACCCAGTCCTCCAAAATGTGATCGACCTAACACTTCGCAGACCCTGACAAGATTCTTACTTACAGAATTAAAAATAAAAATAGATATGCCAAATTGCGATTCATAGTTCCACGACATACCGAGTTGAAGATTCAAAGTCAGCCGGGGAAGATTTGGAAGAAGGCCGCTTTGTGTTGATTTCGATGATAGAAGGCTGTTCAGAAAAAGAAAAAAAAAAACTGGCAAACTACTCAACTAACATTGCCTAGCAAATCGTCAACAGCGAATGTAGGTCAGCATGGCCGAATGGATAAGAACGCGTGTTCTTAAACATCCGGTGTGCTGATGCCAAGGTAAGAGGTTCAACTCCTCCACCGGACAGTTAGACTCAAATGTTGACCTATCGTCCGTGACTTGAGGACGTAAATTACAAGTACCTCTGAAGTCGGAGTGGGTTCACCTGATGGCGAGGGACACTGTTAATAGGGAAAGTAAACCCACACGCAAAATACAGTCCGGCAGCACTAGAAGTGCTTGAGTTCAAAGCGAGCTAGCGCAAATAAAAAATCAACAGCGAATAAATGCTGAGGTTGACTGCAATGTCCTGTAAAGGGCATGCAACTAACTTTATGTGTAGAAATAATCAGGCTGGAGATTCCTTCACATGAAGCGCAAGACCCCACTCCACTCAGGCGTCACATATATTCACTTTACTTCTTGTGGATGCGACTGATAGAATCAGGAATCCAGAGATGGGCACTAGCAGGAAGGGTTGAGGTAGAGGAGGCAGCAGAGGCATGCGTAGCTAAATGACCACTGCAACTATAAGTATTCATAATTTTCGATATTTTCTTAAGAAAACGAAGCCCGTCTGTGGATGATTCGAGTGCAGAGACATCGGTGTTGGATGAAAAATGTCTGACTTTTCCACTCCGCTCAGGCAACACGTTACTTCACTTCACCCATGCAACATATTGCTCCACTTTTCCCAGGCAGCACATTACTCCACTTTACTCAGGCAACACATAACTCCACTTTGCTCAGACAAAACATTACTCCACTTTGCTCAGGCAACACATTACTCCACTTTACTTAGGCAACACATTACTCCACTTATTTTCAGACAGCACATTATTTTACTCAGGCAACACATTACTCCACTCTAACAGGCAACATATTACTCCACTTTACTCAGATAACACATTACTCAACTCCACCAAGGCAACATATTACTCCACTTGACTCAGATAACACATTGCTCCATTTTACTCAGTCAGCATATTACTCCACCCAGGCAACACAATATTCCACTTCTCACAGACAACACATTATTCCACTTTACTGTCAACTCATTACTCAGGAGACACAACTAGACTCTGCTCAGGGGATACTGCTCCGCTCCACTCAGAAGACGTTACTCCGCTCCACTCCACACATGAGAAACACTTCTCCATTTCACTCGGGCAATGAATTTCTCTATTCCACTGACGCGGTACCCTTATCCACTCTACTCAAGCAGTATATTTTTTCCACACACTCATTCGACAGACTTCCCCACTCCATTCAGGTGTCACAAGTGTCCACTCCGATAAACCTCCCATGGCATATACCAGGGAATGAAAGTGGCAAGAAGTACAATGAAAGTGTTAAAATCACATTGCTAATGTCAGGCCGGCTTGATCGATATAATATTAGATGGCAATCGAAAAGGACAGTGCGCACATGGCAGACAAACTTGATGAACGAGGGCAA
>JACEFZ010014267.1:25000-35000 GCA_014155875.1 Cepaea nemoralis
AATCGCCCGCGTTTCGAACGCGGTATGCAGGATTACGAATTACGCCCGTCACCCCATCGTCACAGAGAAAAACAGTGCAGAAAGAAGGCTATGGACACGCATGATGATCATCAACATGTGCCATGCCGATAAGCCTGACCCCCTCATGTTTCGCCACTCACGCGATCACTAGAGTCGTGGATCAGCTCTGTATTTTTGTCTCGATCATGCTACGTGTCAAGCCATCTAGATATTTACCTCTCTGCCTTCCCTTTGTTCTTTCCCCCTTCAATCTTGCCATGTGTCACCTAATCGTCAAATGTATTTTTTCTCATAACGTGCCCAAAAAATCTTGACCGTCTACGTCTAATTTCTCCAATCAGTTTACGGTTGTCGTTTGTTTCTTGTAAGACTTCTCCATTGGTCGCCAACGCCATACAACATGGGCAAGAAGAAAGAAAGTGGGGAATCGTGTGCATGGACACAGCAATCGCTGATTCGCGTAAAGATTTAATTAACATGCTATACACAAACCACACAAGGGATAGGAGATTCAGAAGTAGGGCGATTACCATCCCGAGCATGCAAATTTATTCCCTGTTATTGACGTCGGGCGCAGTGGCCAGGAAGGCGGAGAGATGCTGGCCAAATTGATTTGATTTAGAAAGATTTTCCCTATAGCAAGGGGCGACAAATCTTGTTAGGGCGCACGGTTAGTGGTGTTGAGGGGAGCTTAATGATTGGGTGGAGCAGCTGTGGGTGCGAACCCAGTTGGTCATCGGAGAGTTGATGACAAGGCTGGCTGGTAGGGCTGTATGAGGACATGTTTAGTGATGGCAAGGCTGGCTGGTAGGGCTGTATGGGGACATGTTTACTGATGGCAAGGCTGGCTGGTAGGGCTGTATGAGGACATGTTTAGTGATGGCAAGGCTGGCTGGTAGGGCTGTATGGGGACATGTTTAGTGTCGTGGAGAGTTGATGGCAAGGCTGGCTGGTAGGGCTGTATGGGGACATGTTTAGTGTCGTGGAGAGTTGATGACAAGGCTGGCTGGTAGGGCTGTATGGGGACATGTTTAGTGATGGCAAGGCTGGCTGGTAGGGCTGTATGGGGACATGTTTACTGATGGCAAGGCTGGCTGGTAGGGCTGTATGAGGACATGTTTAGTGATGGCAAGGCTGGCTGGTAGGGCTGTATGGGGACATGTTTAGTGTCGTGGAGAGTTGATGGCAAGGCTGGCTGGTAGGGCTGTATGGGGACATGTTTAGTGTCGTGGAGAGTTGATGGCAAGGCTGGCTGGTAGGGCTGTATGGGGACATGTTTAGTGTCGTGGAGAGTTGATGGCAAGGCTGGCTGGTAGGGCTGTATGAGGACATGTTTAGTGATGGCAAGGCTGGCTGGTAGGGCTGTATGGAGACATGTTTAGTGATGGCAAGGCTGGCTGGTAGGGCTGTATGGGGACATGTTTAGTGATGGCAAGGCTGGCTGGTAGGGCTGTATGGGGACATGTTTAGTGATGGCAAGGCTGGCTGGTAGGGCTGTATGAGGACATGTTTAGTGATGGCAAGGCTGGCTGGTAGGGCTGTATGGGGACATGTTTAGTGTCGTGGAGAGTTGATGGCAAGGCTGGCTGGTAGGGCTGTATGAGGACATGTTTAGTGTCGTGGAGAGTTGATGGCAAGGCTGGCTGGTAGGGCTGTATGAGGACATGTTTAGTGATGGCAAGGCTGGCTGGTAGGGCTGTATGGGGACATGTTTAGTGTCGGAGAGAGTTGATGGCAAGGCTGGCTGGTAGGGCTGTATGAGGACATGTTTAGTGTCGTGGAGAGTTGATGGCAAGGCTGGCTGGTAGGGCTGTATGAGGACATGTTTAGTGATGGCAAGGCTGGCTGGTAGGGCTGTATGAGGACATGTTTAGTGATGGCAAGGCTGGCTGGTAGGGCTGTATGAGGACATGTTTAGTGTCGTGGAGAGTTGATGGCAAGGCTGGCTGGTAGGGCTGTATGAGGACATGTTTAGTGTCGGAGAGAGTTGATGGCAAGGCTGGCTGGTAGGGCTGTATGAGGACATGTTTAGTGTCGTGGAGAGTTGATGGCAAGGCTGGCTGGTAGGGCTGTATGAGGACATGTTTAGTGATGGCAAGGCTGGCTGGTAGGGCTGTATGGGGACATGTTTAGTGATGGCATGGCTGGCTGGTAGGGCTGTATGGGGACATGTTTAGTGATGGCATGGCTGGCTGGTAGGGCTGTATGGGGACATGTTTAGTGATGGCAAGGCTGGCTGGTAGGGCTGTATGGGGACATGTTTAGTGATGGCATGGCTGGCTGGTAGGGCTGTATGGGGACATGTTTAGTGATGGCATGGCTGGCTGGTAGGGCTGTATGGGGACATGTTTAGTGTCGTGGAGAGTTGATGGCAAGGCTGGCTGGTAGGGCTGTATGAGGACATGTTTAGTGATGGCAAGGCTGGCTGGTAGGGCTGTATGAGGACATGTTTAGTGATGGCAAGGCTGGCTGGTAGGGCTGTATGAGGACATGTTTAGTGTCGTGGAGAGTTGATGGCAAGGCTGGCTGGTAGGGCTGTATGAGGACATGTTTAGTGATGGCAAGGCTGGCTGGTAGGGCTGTATGAGGACATGTTTAGTGATGGCAAGGCTGGCTGGTAGGGCTGTATGAGGACATGTTTAGTGTCGTGGAGAGTTGATGGCAAGGCTGGCTGGTAGGGCTGTATGAGGACATGTTTAGTGATGGCAAGGCTGGCTGGTAGGGCTGTATGAGGACATGTTTAGTGATGGCAAGGCTGGCTGGTAGGGCTGTATGGGGACATGTTTAGTGTCGGAGAGAGTTGATGGCAAGGCTGGCTGGTAGGGCTGTATGAGGACATGTTTAGTGTCGTGGAGAGTTGATGGCAAGGCTGGGTGGTAGGGCTGTATGAGGACATGTTTAGTGATGGCAAGGCTGGCTGGTAGGGCTGTATGGGGACATGTTTAGTGTCGTGGAGAGTTGATGGCAAGGCTGGCTGGTAGGGCTGTATGGGGACATGTTTAGTGTCGTGGAGAGTTGATGGCAAGGCTGGCTGGTAGGGCTGTATGAGGACATGTTTAGTGATGGCATGGCTGGCTGGTAGGGCTGTATGGGGACATGTTTAGTGTCGTGGAGAGTTGATGGCAAGGCTGGCTGGTAGGGCTGTATGAGGACATGTTTAGTGATGGCAAGGCTGGCTGGTAGGGCTGTATGGGGACATGTTTAGTGATGGCAAGGCTGGCTGGTAGGGCTGTATGGGGACATGTTTGGAGACGCGATTGTGTTGACTTTCGAGGCTTTGGTGCTATTATTTTCTTCTGCTGCTGCTGCTGCTGCTGTTTCAGTCTCCACTTTTTCTTCGACTTCTTCTCCCTCTTCTCTTCCTACTCCTCATCCTTCTCCTTCTTCATCGTCCTCCTCCTCCTCCCCCTACTACTACTACTACTACTACTACTACTACTACTACTACTACTACTACTACTACTACTACTACTACTACTACTACTACTACTACTACTACTACTACTACTACTACTACTACTACAACTACTACTACTATTATTACAGCATTAACAACAATAATAACAACAACAACAACAACAACTACTACTACTACTACTACTACTACTACTACTACTACTACTACTACTACTACTACTACTACTACTACTACTACTGTTACTACTACTATACTACTACTACTACTACTATTCGTCCTCATTATTTCCTACATTTCGACTCGACATTAGAGAGCCTTGACCACATCAGCGATGCCGTA
The DNA here is from genome assembly GCA_014155875.1 of Cepaea nemoralis. Classification (NCBI taxonomy): domain Eukaryota; kingdom Metazoa; phylum Mollusca; class Gastropoda; order Stylommatophora; family Helicidae; genus Cepaea; species Cepaea nemoralis. Next base: position 28,779 of record JACEFZ010014267.1, read on the forward strand.
ATTAAGCTCACCGCCCAAAAGTAGCAGCACTAGCCAGTCGATCAGGCTATTTATTTCCCCACACACCAGCATGCCCGGGTCAGAAAATTCATATTTAAATGACAGGGCAACAATTCCCAGATCTGCGCTGGCAAGCTACCCTGGCAACTTCTGAGACCGAAGGGAACTCACTCTTGCGTCTGTGTATATTAAATCCCCCGGAGGTCAGCATGACCGAATGGATAGGGGCGCTCGCTCTTAAACTTCCGATGTTCTGATGCCGAGGTAGCGGGTTCAACCACAACATCGGTCAGTTGGACTAAAATGTTGAATCTCGTCGATGACTTTGGTATGCAAATTAAAAGTACCTCAGAGTCGGAGTGTGTTGGCCTGATGGCGAGGGACTCAGGTAATAGGGGAAAACACGCACACACAAAAATGAGTCCAGTGCACTGGAAGTAGTAATACTTGTAAGACTACGCTTGACTTCAAAGCGAGCGAGCACAAATTCTCTGCATTTAGTCGCTGCGTTCACAAATATTTCTTACCAAAAGTATTACGTGGGATCACGTGTAATAAACAGTATGGGATAACACCCGGTGCAATGAAGTCGCACCTCCCTCCTGTAAATCCCCCGTGAAACCACTTTAGTAGTCTGAGAATGGAGGTGAGGCGGTTACTGCAGCTTTCCACTGGTTGGAGAACAAACTGTATATACATGTCGTGATTGTAACTGATTCACAAAGCATGCTGACAAAGGTGAAGACTGGCACGCTTAGTGCTGAATGGCTTGCATCGATTCAGAGGTCGCGGGTTGTTAGCATTCAGAGGATCTTTCCTCCGGGACACTCTGGTGTGGTTGTAAACGAACAGGCAGACAGATTGGCTGGTGCCGCATCATTAATTGGTAATGTGATACATGATAAGGCAGATGTGGTGAAGGCCATCTGGGAGAATGCGGTTAATATAGAAGAACATATGGACTTTCATGGTCTAGAAAGAATGCAGCAGCAAGGGGTGGTCAGGAGATCTGGTCAACAATCGTCACTCAGAGGTAAAGTAAGACGGACGTATAATCAGATTACATCGGGCACCATTAGTATTGGAACTCTACGTTGGCTGTTAAAGATGATAACTGAGCACTTACGGGAATGCCCCGAGTGCAGTGATACCGGTTCGTGATTCAACCCAACTCAACTCATACCCCAACCATTTCATTCAGTAGCAAGCTCGCAAAGGACATGCCACTGAGTTAATGAATGAATGATCGACCCTTGTGGAGTGGGTGCAAGTGCCAACAGACTTCTGCACATCCTTTTCAGTTTGTATCCAACTAGATAGAAAATCCAGACAAGAAAATCCGGCTGCTGTGGAGGCTGAAGTACAAGCGTTGATTTTCGAGAATTCGCTAGACAGTGACGCGGTCATCTACACAGATGGGTCGGTCGTCCGACATGTGAGAAGCTCATGGGCCTTTACAGCTCGGGCCGGAGGGAGAATTGTGAAGGAGGACTCTGGTGCTTTCACTGAAACCACAAGTAGCCTGACCATGGAAGTCATGGCAGTTCTGGCGACTACATAAAAGCATGAGTGGGGTAGTCAAGAATAAGAGCATTTCTGACTTCCAAGGTGCTGACCTCATCTGGCAGAGGACTGATGAGGACAAGGGCAAAGCCCTCTTTGAACGCTACCTTGAGCAGAGCAACCAGACAGACATGGGAGGCCGGAATCTGGCCAAGGAGGTCACCTCAGACAGATGCAAGGCCCAGAACACTTCGGATGAAGACACAGTGACAGTGAAAGAAATCAAGGCTGTGCTTCGACGATCAAAAAACAGCGCTCCAGGTCCTGATGGCATAAGATACGACGACATAAATAGGTGTACCGACAATGAGCTAGAGAAACTAGCAGACATGTACAACAACAGTATAGGGAGTGCTAGCATCAAGGAGGAATGGTTACATAGCTATCTGATTCCCTTGCCGAAGCCTGACAAAGACCACAAAAAAATTCAGGGATATCGAATTATAACCATGCAGAATACAGTAGGCAAGCTGCTGGAGAAGGTAATTGCCAGGAAAATATCAAGCCAACTAGAGAGGCAAGGTGTTTTCCCACCTACCCTGGGTGGGTACCGTCCAAAAAGAGAAACCTGGACCAATGCAGCAGTCTTTGCCCATGATGTCTATGAAGGTTTCCACTCAGGCACTGAAACTGTTGCTGCAGCGATTGATCTTGAGGACGCATACAACAGAGTACCACTGGATTTTTTAATGTTTCAGCTTCTTGAACTAAACGTAAGTCCAATCCTCCTTAGTTGGATCGCTGCAGCCCTCTTCCAACGGAAAGTAGTTTTTAGATGTGGCAGTTGGACTTCGGAACCAACAACAATATATCCTGACCTACCACAGGGATCACCATTATCTCCGGTACTGTTCAACGCCTACACAGTGAGAATCACCAGTGAGCAGATCACTGGACCTGGCAGGACATTGTCATATGCCGATGATGTTTTAGTGTATCGTCAGGGTAAGGATAGAGAGGAGGTTGCTGTGGAACTACAAACCGAACTCAATCGCATAAGTACTTGGTGTGATGAAGCTGGGGCAATGGTCAACCCAACAAAGGCAACAGTGACTTGGTTCTCGTTGAATAATCATATTGTCAACAATCCAACACCAACTGTAATGCTGTGTTCAGAGACGGTGGAAAGAACGCAGGCAATGAATTACCTGGGGATACGGTTTGATCGAAGCCTTGCTTATAATGTGCACATAGACCAGGTGATAACAAAGGCCAAGCGGGGCTTGGCAGCGATGCGGGTGATGGCGGCAGCAAACTGTGAGCAGCGCCATCTATGTCTTCTGTACTAGGGGCTGGTCATGTCTGTTTTGGAGTATGCAATGGCAATCCTGACTCTCAGCCATAAGCAGATAGAAAGGATGGAAAGGATACAGAATGAAGCTATGCGCATTATTCTTGGATGTACAAGAGATACAGCATGCAGGGCGATGCGCTACCTTCTTGATTTTCCAACCATTGAAGAGAGAATGCAAGTTTGCAGGGCACGCGCCTACCTCAGAATTAACGCAAACACACAGCATCCACTGCATAGTGAAATTAGGAAGGTGAAGGGCAGCAGGTTAAAAAGAGGACGGTCGTGGATGGGTCAAGCCGAAGACATTCTTCAACAGGTGTGTTCACTTGAGGACTTAGAACCTGGCGAGGAGTGGGTGCAAGTGCCAACAGACTTCTGCACATCCTTTTCAGTTTGCATCCAACTAGATAGAAAATGCAGACAAGAAAATCCGGCTGCTGTGGAGGCTGAAGTACAAGCGTTGATTTTCGAGAATTCGCTAGACAGTGACGCGGTCATCTACACAGATGGGTCGGTCGTCCGACATGTGAGAAGCTCATGGGCCTTTACAGCTCGGGCCGGAGGGAGAATTGTGAAGGAGGCCTCTGGTGCTTTCACTGACACCACAAGTAGCCTGACCATGGAAGTCATGGCAGTAAGTAAAGCAATAACATGGCTCGAGACACAGACATTCACTAGGGCTTGTTTCCTTAGCGACTCAATGAACATGATCAAGAGGATAGAGGAGGGGTCGATCCGAAGAGAATGGTTGCTGCCTCTGGAGCGGTCTCGGCTGGCAAAGATTAGTTTCATCTTCGTGCCAGGTCATGCGGGAGTACAAGGAAATGAGCGGGCTGACAAGCTCGCTGGTGAGGCTACTGTGGAGGGCGGACGCGCCATGGACCAGGCTGACATTCTGAATGCTCTACGAGAAGTGAGACTTTTGCAAGAACCAAGTGATGACTGTGAATCTACAACAATGGCCAGACTGCGAGAGCAGCAAATTAAAAGAGGGGTGGCCAAACAAGAACACTACGCAGGAAGCCAAAGACGATTGATAAACCAACACAGAACTGGCGTCGTTAGCCGCTACACGCTGCGGGATTTGCTGAGGAGGGGATCCGAGCACTTATGGACTGAATGGTCTGATGTGCAACGAGGATGATCTGTCGACTAACTAACTAACTAACTATGAATGAATGTATCCAAGATATTCTTAGAACCAGTTTATAACATTTAAATTCAAAGACATTTATGCGCTGTTCAGCTTGTCTACTAAGTTTCCAGGTCTCACAGGCGTATGTTGCAACGGGAAAGATGCATACTCTTAAAAATCTAAGTTTTGTAGGTCTATCTGTCCCACGATACCCATTTAGAAAACGTTAAATGCAGGAAGTGACATAAAAGGCGGGAAACAATATTTCATGTCTGCGTTTCCATTTCTGTGTACTTCGTGTTTCTTTTTTACCTCGTCGTCATCGTGATGGCTCCTGAAAAAGGAAACAGAATTATAAATAAGGTATGAAAGCGAGAGTGTCAACTTCATTGCACCAGGTTTTTTTTTTAAAAACCCATTATGCCTGGTCTCTTTCAGCAGAGTTGCCTCCCGAGAGCGTGGCACAGAGCACGAACTCAGTAGTACCAGCCATGGCTTCCACGGGTCTCTGAGACAACTGCGCTTAAGAACCGAATGTGGCAGTCCAGAAACGAACTCACAACCTTCGGAGCGCGAGACAGGCGACGTGACCACCTAGCCACGGAGACCCCTTACTTGAATTTATATAAAAGTTAGCTGCATATCCTTTACAAGACGTCACAGTCAACACCGGCATTTTTTTTAGGGGTGGAGGTGGCTGTTGTGATCTCTTGGCAAGTTTACGTTCAGTAGTTTGCCATTGTTTTCTGAACGACCGACACCAATACCATTTCGTAATAAACCAACGTAAAGCGGTCTGCTGCCAAATCGCTCATAGCTGTGTTTCGAACGCGGGTATGTGGAATTACGAACTGCGTCTGTAACACCTTCGCAACGGAGATGGCTGAATTTATATACTCACTCCTAAATGAATACCATTTACTTCCATTGTACAGCTAGGCATTACCCTTTATTATGACACAACCCTGACTTCTGTCTCCCTATTCGTATTATATATATATATATATATATATATATATATATATATATATATATATATATATATATATATATATATATATATATATATATATTCGGGTCGCTATATATTCGCATACGTTCTCCCCTCCAGATCACTGCTTCACACGTACAATGCGTATTAGTCTGCAATGCCTCCCGAATTACTTATTATTATTCTGTTCTCCGGTGGTCCTGCACCCACCAGACCTCCCACAAGGTTTAACGATTTCTCCTTTTCATCGACGCCTCTTCATACAACAGTGGCAGTTGTAAGCAGTTTTGTTGCTGAATGCAGACTGTTTATCCCGGCCTTTTCTTTGGCTTTACGTTTGCAGCCTGTATTGAACCGGGCATTCTTTACATGGGTGGTTTTCAGCGAGAAATCACTCCACATACTAGGTGCATTCTGAAAATCACATGAGTCGCTTCGGATCGGCTATAGAAGTGGAATAATAAATCAGTGAAAATGGGATCAGAATTGCATTGAGAAAGAAGGGTAGAATTAACGGCTGGGTATTCAATGGAGAAATTGGGATGGTTTATAGTGGGTTATTTCTTGGTCTTTGCAATGTGCAGAGCGTCGCGGCGACAACAGACGATGTGTGGTCTTCGTTGCTGTGGAAATAAGGGAGTTGGGTTTGATGCAGTGCTGCATTGTGTGAAATGATCGGGGTATGGGTGCCGTAGATTCGATGCAGAAGCTGCAGATTTGAAGCCAGGTGTGGGGTGTGGTACGGAGATGAGAGTTTGGTGTCAGTCTCTGATGAGATGGCTACTGGAGAGGCTGGTCAGTGAGGTTGGTCAGTTTTGTGAGGGTCGTTGATTTTGTTGTTGTTACAATTTTATTTTTTGCTGATAATTTAGATGGTAGGTGTTTTTTTTTTAGATAGTGGTAAGAAGCATATGATACCCTGTGTTGGTTGGTTGGTTGGTTGGTGGGTTGGCCGGTTGGCCGTTTGGCTGGTTGGTTGGTTGGCTGGCTGGTTAGTTGATTAGCTGGTCGGTTGGTTAGTGGGTGGTTCGGTTACTGATTGGTTGGTTAGCTGGCTGAGGTGGCTGGATGATTGGCTGGTTCGTTGGCTGGTTGATTGGCTGACTGGTTCCTTGGTTGGTTGACTATGTGGTTGGCTGTGTGGGGTGTTGGTTGGTTAGTTGGTGGTTGGTTTACGGGTAGGTTGGTTAGTTGGTTGGTTGGCTGGTTCGTTAGTTAGTTGGCTGGTTGGTTGATTGA
>JACEFZ010014267.1:40000-45912 GCA_014155875.1 Cepaea nemoralis
CCAAATACCCCGGACACTCAACATACTACAGTGGAATGCCGAAGGAGTTTACAAGAAGAAAGACTCCCTAACACAGCGTCTTCATAAAGATAGAATAGATGTGGCATGCATTCAAGAGACACACCTCAACGCCAATCACAAATTCTCAGTCAGAGGATATCAGGCCACACGTTTCGACCGCGAAGGACACAAAGGAGGAGTTCTAATACTTACACGAAATACAATACCTTGCAGCGAAGTATCTGTGATCTCTGACAACCAAACGGAAATTATAGGTGTTGATATAATGATAAAGGACGTGAAAATAAGAATCTACAATCTGTATAGCCCAGCAGATAAGGACCTTACACTCTCAAACATGAAAATAACTGACACAAACTGCATTATTGTCGGAGACTTTAATAGCCGTTCAGAAAGATGGGGATACCCAGATACTGACAAAAGAGGAGATGAATTGGAGGACTGGGAAATAGACTCAAATCTCCATCTACTCAACAAAGCGGATGACACACCGAGCTTCTACTCCAGAAGATGGCTTACCACTTCTACTCCAGACTTAGCTTTCTGCACAGGAGACATCCTCCACAAAATCGATCGCCATGTGCTGGACCAATTAGCAGGTAGTGACCACAGACCAATCAAGCTTGAAATGAATATGGAGTATGTTCCACAGGAGCAAAAGCCCTTGCCCCGCTGGAATTACAAACGAGCAGATTGGGACAGATTTGCCATACTAACAGACAAATATTGTGAAAACATAAATACACGATATGGCAACATAAAGCAAATGGTGGAAAGTCTAAACAGAGCGATAATACAGGCAGCCACTGAGTCCATTCCAAGAGGAGCGAGGAAAAATTACAAACCATACTGGACTGAAGAACTACAAAGTTTGGAGGACAAAGTTGAAGATGCCAGGAAGACAGCAGAGAGAGAACAAACAATTGAAGCAAACATCTCTCTCAAAGCCATCTCAGCAAAATATAAAAGAACAGTAAATCAAACAACAAGAGATTGTTGGAGGGAAAAAACAGAAAACCTGAATTTTGACAGGGATGGAAACAAACTATGGAAACTAGTGAAAGCCATGAACAATGAAGGACCTAGAAACAAACAAATAACAATTAAACAAGGAAATGCCTTGCTTACAGGCAAAAAGGCTGCAAATGCACTAATGGAACACTATGCAAATGCAAACCACATTGATATTACAACCGAACAGAAGAAAGCAATCAAAGACAAACAGATACATCATAGAAATACAGAGACAGCAGCAGAATATATGATGGCAAATCTAACAATGGAAGAAATGGAACAGGCAATGAATACCCTAAAAAAGAAGAAATCACCAGGAAAGGATGGAATCACAAATGAAATGCTAATAGGACTAGGCACCAAGGCAAAGAAGAAACTACTAGCAGTCCTAAATAACAGCTGGAAGAGAGGAATAGTCCCACAGGCATGGAAGGAAGCTATACTAATACCAGTCCCAAAGAAAGGAAAAGACCTGGAAGAACCAAATGGCTATCGACCTATCAGTCTACTTAGCTGTGTAGGAAAATTAATGGAACGCATTATCAATGGCAGGCTAACATGGCATCTGGAAGAAAACAAACTCTTAACACCACACCAAGCAGGATTCAGAAAATACAGATCCACTGAAGATCAAATAACCTATATAGCTCAGGAAATAGAGGATGCCTTCCAAGAGAAAAAGCACACACTAGCAGTCTGGATAGATTTAGAAAAAGCATTTGATAAAGTATGGAAGGAAGGACTGAAAGTAAAACTGCAAAACATGCATGTTTGTGGAAAAATGTATAAATGGATCAGCCACTACCTTGAGAACAGAACTGCCAGGACAAAAGTACAAGGACAAACAAGCAAAATGATGCTGCTGGAGCAAGGTGTCCCCCAAGGAGGAGTTCTTTCACCAACATTATTCCTAGCATATATAAATGACATCACAGAAAATTTTCCAGCCAGAGTACACACATCCTCCTTTGCAGATGACCTAGCCATATGGACATCTGAAGAATATATTAGTACAGCTAACAGCAGAATACAGCAAGCCTTATTAGCGCTAGAGGACTGGTCAAAATCATGGCTAGTGAAGATAAGTGAGGAGAAAACAACATGCACAGTGTTCTCCCTCTCAAATAAAACTCAGCAACCTAAGCTGGTATTGAATGGAAAAATATTGCGCCATGAAGAAAATCCAAACTATCTAGGAGTCACCTTTGATCGTCGCCTGACATGGAAGACACAGGTTGAGAAAAATCGAACAAGAGCAAGGCAGAGAATGGCAATCATGAAAAAGCTTGCTGGTACAACGTGGGGAGCAGATGAGAAAGTTCTCAAGAAGTTATATACTGGACGGGTGAGGCCAGTACTGGAATATGGCATTGCAGCTTGGGCAACAGCAGCTAAGTCAAACTTTAACAAAATAAGTAGAGTCCAAAACCAAGGAATGCGAATCATAACTGGAAGCCTGAAGACAACGCCTATTAATGAACTAGAAAAGATCACTTGTTTACAACCAATGCAGGATAGAAGAGATAGCAGAGCCCAGCAACAAGCAGAAAAATTTAGAAGATTGACAGACCACCCTATGTACAACAGATTTAATGGTTTTGGAAAGGGAAGACTGAAGCGTAGCAACTTTGTAGAAACTGCAAAACGAAGGATTAGGGCAGATCCTATACTTAACATATCAACAGTCAAGCCCATACACAATGCACACAACTTCCCAGCTTGGAGACAGCAGCAACTGCCTGAGATGATAGAAAACATTCCTGGTATTGAGAAAAAGAACACTCAGCATGAAACCGAAAGAAGAGAAATAACCCTAAACTACATAAAAGAACATTACCCAAGCAGGAATTGGACCCATGCATATACAGATGGATCAGCCAAAAATTCAATAGAGAATGGAGGAGGAGGAATTCTCCTAAATTTAAAAAATGGAGTGAAAAAAACACATTCAATGGCAACTGGAAAATTTTCAAGTAACTTCAAAGCGGAGGTAGAGGCTTTGAAAACTGCAGCAGAAATGCTCCTGATGGAGGAAAATAAAGAGAAGCAAATAGCTATCTTCACAGATGCAAAGTCAGCTGTCTCAATACTCAAGAGCAATAACAGCACAGAACTAACTGACCTAAGAGCAGCACTCCATGGTCTATGCCAGAAATCCAAAAAAGTTGTAATACAGTGGATCCCATCACATTGCAGTATACCTGGAAACGAAGAGGCTGACAGACTGGCAAAAGAGGGCGGACGACTACCACAGCCTGACATAGACATAACCTATAATGAGGCAAAGAGGTTGATAAAAAGCACTTATAGAACCAAATGGGAATCTGAGCATCCAGGCCATCAGAAGGATGATGCATATTACAAACTCGACCGAAGAGAACAAGTAGCAATCTTCAGACTCCGCACAGGACATAACAGGCTGAAATACCACTTGTTCAATAAACTAAAGATAGGAGATACTGATGAATGTAATTGTAGAACTGGAAAAATGACAGCAAAACATTTGCTGCAGGATTGCCCAACGTATGCAGAACAGAGAAAGATATTTTGGCCCACACCTGCTTCATTTGAGGACAAGCTCTATGGAGATATCAACAAGCTCAAGTTGACCGCAGCTTACTTTAACTACATACAGGTTGACATTTAAAGGTGCATGAAGACCCAGAGGCATGAAATGGAATATTGCTTGGATAGCAAATCCATTATGTGGAAAGTCCAAATCGAAAGCTCGCTGTGTGGGCTTCATAAAAGGTGGAAAAGTGTCCTAGTGGCACGAAATGGAATATTGCTTGATAGCAAATCCATTACGTGGAAAGTCCGAATCAAAAGCCCATTGTGTGGGCTTCATAAAAGGTGGAAAAGTGTCCTAGTGGCATGAAATGGAATATTGCTTGGATAGCAAATCCATTACGTGGAAAGTCCGAATCGAAAGCTCACTGTGTGGATGTCATCTGCAGACTGCATACTTCTGGTTTCCGGAAGAACAGCCTATGGTGAACGGAAGGCCCAATATACGGAAGTGAGGCTAAGCAGCCATGTGCAGGACGTGACGATTCCTTGGGTGAGCCCAGTACCAGAGCGCTATGTATCGGCTCTGCAAGTATGGAAGCCTCCTTGGATGGCGGGGAATGCCCATGGTCTGCCCCTGCCTTCCCTTGAGGGCTGACCAGGATATTTGGCTGTTCTATATGGACCAGCTGGGATGGGGGATAACACCACAACAGTGAGAGTCAAACGTCCTAAGAAACCCCCGGGAAGGTTAACCCGGTCAACAAATGCCCGCAGAAGTCGGATGTGTCGGCCTAACGGCGCAAGAACGCAGGCAATTTGAGGCATACTGCCACGTCTATCAGAGGTACACATGCACTAACTGATTACTTTGTGCTTCTCTGCATTACGACACCCTGTATTCCATATCACTCATGTTACAATTATATGGTTTTGACTTGTGTTTGATGTATGATGATGAGAAATCTTATAGATGAGAAAGGTAAAGGCATATACCTACATGTGAAGAGGAGAGAAAATGCTCCTCCTCAAAGCAATTGATTGGGAGAAACCTACCTGAATGTTATAGAGGAGATGATGCCATACTGTACTTATATTGTTTATAAGTAAATACTCATTGCATTTAGGGAAGGAATCAAGACACTTAATGAATGGAGACCCTTACTTTTAAATGGAAGGATAACTAGCGAAAATAATTATGTACAAGAGGGAATGGTGAACACGGTTATCAAATTCCGAATCGATCAAGGTATTACTCAACCTGGAGACCATGGGTGACAGGCATGGGCGACGATGACACTGCTTATCTGGTAGTCTAAACGTTGAGCGCCCTGTAGTGGAGGATTGGCTGGAGAGGGACCAGCTATGGAGTTGATAACTGTTGGGGAACACCAAGACTCTCCTCCCCCTTTGTTTATTTTTCCCTGGGATCAAAATTCCTTTATTTATTTTCCTTTTTTCTTTGGGGTTTTACCTTCTTCCATTTCTAATGATCATAGAGATGTATTGATAATATCTGTCACAGGGGGAGAATATTAAGGATAGGGAGATATAATTTCCTATACTTAGGTGCTCAAAGATGAAGAAGCGCAACACTGACTTCTAGTGGGCCAGAGAAGAAAAGGATAATGAGAAAAAAGAGAGAAAGAGCACTTTATACATTCTCATCAGTTAACAAGAAAAGGGGTAGAGCTAGACAGAAGATTCCAGGAGTTCTTTGGACGGGGAATATACGTTGTATACCCCAGACAAAAGATTACACTGTTGGACTGTAAGAGGACCAATGAGTTTGCATAACAAACTACAGACTAAACAAAACAAATTAAGAACAACAAAATTAGACTTTTATTGACAGAACTGCATGATTCAGGGACAAACAGGCATCCTGACATGTCACACAACTGACATATACAGAAATGGGAACCTATGTTCCCACAGTGGATATCACTGCTGCCTAATATCGCTATGAACATGACCGGGTACCCATCCCCATAAACTAGCAAGGATATGGCAACAAAGGAGCCTCAATGTAAACAATAATGGTAACAGCAGGTATGGACTCTCTATTGTTATCATCTCAGGACTCATGGACAGTTGGTACATACAGAAATTGGAGCCTGAATTTCCACAGTTAGAGATAACTACTGCCTAGCACTGACTACAGGGGTGGTGTCTCTAAATGACAGTGAGACCTCAACTATGTTCAGTTGAGTCGAAGGGTACCCTCAATACCCACACAAGACACCCGCATCACATAGGCTGACTGGGACCAGATACAGCAAAGGGCCTTGATGTAACCAATAACAGAACCATAACCCTAACAGCAAAATCACAAAAAAGGAAAGGACTGGGGGGGCCAAAAATTACAG